>JAOTOL010001205.1:187500-371045 GCA_034440575.1 Imbricaverruca yamaguchii
ATGCATGCTTTCATATATACATGAGTACATACATACATACATAAATACATACCGAGCTGTTGGGAACACAACGGACAAGACCTTGCCTTCTGGGAGTACACAAACACGTTTTCCTCGAGGACAGTTCTCCACGCGAAAATTGAATGCTCAGTTATGAATAAGAAGACACCATGGGCAGGAAGCTATCATAAACCTTCCAGATCGATATATAGGGCTACATTGTGATAATTCAGATCGATTTGATATCCAGAGCACTATGAATATGTAACCGCCATGCGTAATATTATCAAACTAAAAGGGCTGTCAGAAGTGGGATTCGAACCCACGCCTGGAGAACCAGACTGCGACCTGAACGCAGCGCCTTAGACCGCTCGGCCATCCTGACCCGGGCACGTACATGGTGACCTCCGAACCAGGAGCCACCACCGGGTTCCGGTTGTGGTGATCCGTGACCTGAACGCAGCGCCTTAGACCGCTCGGCCATCCTGACCCGTGCAATTGCGTGGTGACCTCCGAACCAGGAGCCACCACCGGGTTCCGGTTGTGGTGATCCGTGGTATGACCCGATCACCTGACCGCACCAGTGGCACAATATGCGTCATGGCCGCTGTGAATCGACTTGCTTGATGACCTCGCAATTCAAGAGATCTCATGACCCCGGACAGGTCGCAGGTCGCAGTCTGGTTTTCCAAGCGCGGATTCGAACACTACTGAAGAGTCCTTTTTGCTGGAGAATATTGCGCATCGCGAAAAAAAATATTCATCATGCTCTGAATACCAAATCGGTCATTTTCACAATCTAACCCTATCTCCTTACCTGCAACGTTTGTGACAGCGCCCGCCCACATTGGCTTTATTCCTATATCTTCGAGGAAACCGTACATGTGTACCCACAGTACGCAAAACTTTATTGCGAACTGTTCTGCATCTATTTATGTATGTATATATGGTGTAAATGAATGCATAGATATATATATATATATATATATATATATATATATATATATATATATATATATATATATATATATATGTGTGTGTGTGTGTGTGTGTGTGTGTGTGTGTGTGTGTGTGTGTGTGTGTGTGTGTGTGTGTGTGTGTGTGTGTGTGTGTGTGTGTGTGTGTGTTTGTACATATACTATTGTAAAACATCGCACTATGGGTTACTGCTTTTTTACTTCATGCTGTAACATACGTGTGTCATGTCAAGTTCATTTCCATCATTTAATTACATACCCCATCTTAGCCTTTGTTCAAGTTATACACTCCGACTTCAAAATCTACTTTGGTTTGAATCTAACCCTGGTGTGTAACCACTGTAACATCACCAAATGTTGTGGATTCACAGTTAAGCGTGGACTAGTTCAGATCTATGAGGGCCGATAGGCGTCGCCATCGCTGGAGTCGCCATCGGGACCCCATGTGGATTTTGGTTTTGTCTTGCATGTAAATCAAGGGTTTTGGTTTGGTTTTGTATAGGCATGCAAAGGATGCCAGGTCAATCATGAGAGTTCTCAGCCTTTGTTCGTGTTAAAAGACATGCCACACGCAGACGGCCATGGTCCTACCCCTCTAACTTGTAAGTCGTCCCTACGCCCATGACCGTTGGTCCCCACCTGGACACTGATGGTAACGCCCGTGTGAGGACCCGATATTGCCAGCATGAAGGTAATGAGGAAAAAAGCTGCTGAAATAAATTAAAACCAATTAACGCCATTAAGCACACCTGACTAATACACATGGAGAGAGTACAAAAAAAGGCTACAAAAATGGTTAATGGCATAAGCAACCTGGCATATGAGGAAAGATTGAAGAAATTGAATATGTTTTCACTTAGATATAGAAGGCTGAGAGGTGGGCGCGAATGATCAACCCTGGTCGATGCGCCCTAAAGCCCAAATAACTAACTAGAAGGCTGAGAGGAGATCTCATCGAGGTCTTTAAATTTGTCAATGGTCTGGAGAGGGGATACCTTGGGGAAATGTTTGAATTTAACCGAAATGATGCAATTAGAGGTCATAAATTCAAAATTAAAGTTAACCACAGCAGAACAAGGTTAAGGCAAACTTTCTTCACCAACAGGGTAGTGGAACACTGGAACCAGCTGCCAGAAAACATCGTCAGTAGCAGCACATTGAACATCTTTAAAAACAGCATAGACAATCATTATAAGAATAGAGGGCTTGCTTTTCAGTATTACAGGGAGGGCTGATTGACAGATTTGGTGGGCAACTGGTTCAGTGTACAGAGTGCAACCAAGAAGGGCCCTTGTGGCTCATAGTTGCACTAATCTTTTATGTCTTTATGTCTTTATGTCTTTACATAATAGAGCAACTTACACGCATCACCCTCGATTATGATGGAAGAATTTACGTGGGGAAAAGCGTTGAAGTTTGTACGCATTCCAATTTTCGGTTCAGGGTGATTGTTTCCATTCATTTTCCCATGCTTTTCGCGACTAAAGGAGATTCGTCACTGGTTGGCTTCTTGGGTCGATTAACTGTATTGCGTCCGCCGAGTTACCGCCATGTCCTCCTTTTCATCAGGTCTGCCGGTTTCCCGTCAGGTTGCCAGGGTCGTCAGGTCTGTTGTGTCACTTATATGAGACGGTGGGGTCTATGGTGTGACTAAAGGCGTCCATATTGGGCGTATTACTGAGGTCACAGATCCAGGACGGTCAGATTTGTCGTGTCATTGAGACCACGTGACCCATGGTGTGACTAATGGCACCAGTATCGGGCAGATCCCTGTGGTCACCGGTCCGCGAAGATCAGTGTGGTCGAACGAACTGAACGCTGTGTTCAGTTCGCAGTCTGATTATCCAAGTGTGGGTTGGAATCCTACTCCCGACGAAAATCTTCATTCGGAGATCGTTGGTCACTGGGCTTTGCACCGTATTTGGAGATTTAAAAAAAAACTGGATTACAGGTCGTGCTCTGGACTACAAACGAAGCTAGCTCTTCCGATATAACCCCTTCATTGTTGCTGCAAGGCTTCGGGCATGTCCCTTTTACACGGTGACGTTCGATCTCTGCAAACGTGACCACAGGCATAAACTATAAAGCAGGGCTTCCTCGAGCATGTCAGTTGGAAGTTTCTGCAACCTTTCAGCCATGTTCATGACCCTTCCCCTTACCCAGTCAGTGGCCCTGTCCGGTTGCTTCAGCATTACTGATGCAGAGGTGGGGACGGAGTCTGGTTGACTCGGATGGTGGTTGACAATCAATAATAGTTGAGGCCCTACAAGTAAAGATTATTGAGCGGATGCCCCGCTGCCAAGTGTTTGCCTATTTTCGTGACAATTAGTTCACTCACTTCGGAAATCTGACATGGAAATTCAGCCGTACGTCTGTCTGGCTACTAGCTCCATCAAATCACCTGAATATTCAGATATGACGGGCATTGACTTCGCCACGATGGGGAACGGGATGCACTCGTTTCTAGCAGACTTTTTTATTAACGGTACTCTTATGGCATTGTATGCAATACACGACCTTAGAGACCTCGTCAGCCCGCTCCACTTTCTATGCAACATTTTTGGTGATACAATGATGATTAAGCACCTTAGAGCATGGGCGTCGCCAGGGTCCCTGAGGTCCCTTGGGTGCGAACAATACCTTATCTCTTTGTTGTGTATTTCGACCCCACATGGAGACAGTCGAAGCGCCCCTAAGCCCAATTAAATAACTAACCCCACATGGAGAACTGCTAAGCTTCGGAGGAATACGGTATCTTCCGGGAGTTACCGGGTTTCAGTACCAGGCGACATTTCAAACGGGTGGATGGACTGGCCCGTCGGTGCTGTCGCGGCTGTAGTGCGTGATCGGGTCCGCCGGGCAGGTCCCCGTCGCGGCTGTAGTGCGTGCTCGGGTCCGCCGGGCAGGTGCCCGTCGCGGCTGTAGTGCGTGCTCGGGTCCGCCGGGCAGGTCCCCGTCGCGGCTGTAGTGCGTGATCGGGTCCGCCGGGCAGGTCCCCGTCGCGGCTGTAGTGCGTGATCGGGTCCGCTGGGCAGGTCCCCGTCGCGGCTGTAGTGCGTGATCGGGTCCGCCGGGCAGGTCCCCGTCGCGGCTGTAGTGCGTGCTCGGGTCCGCCGAGCAGGTCCCCCTTCGCGGCTATAGTGCGTGATCGGGTCCGCCGGGCAGGTCTCCGTCGCGGCTATAGTGCGTGATCGGGTCCGCCGGGCAGGTCTCCGTCGCGGCTATAGTGCGTGATCGGGTCCGCCGGGCAGGTCTCCGTCGCGGCTATAGTGCGTGATCGGGTCCGCCGGGCGGGTCTCCGTCGCGGCTGTAGTGCGTGATCGGGTCCGCTGGGCGGGTCCCCGTCGCGGCTGTAGTGCGTGATCGGGTCCGCCGGGCAGGTCCCCGTCGCGGCTGTAGTGCGTGATCGGGTCCGCCGAGCAGGTCCCCTTCGCGGCTATAGTGCGTGATCGGGTCCGCCGAGCAGGTCCCCTTCGCGGCTATAGTGCGTGATCGGGTCCGCCGGGCAGGTCTCCGTCGCGGCTGTAGTGCGTGATCGGGTCCGCCGGGCAGGTCCCCGTCGCGGCTGTAGTGCGTGATCGGGTCCGCCGGGCAGGTCCCCGTCGCGGCTGTAGTGCGTGCTCGGGTCCGCCGAGCAGGTCCCCCTTCGCGGCTATAGTGCGTGATCGGGTCCGCCGGGCAGGTCTCCGTCGCGGCTATAGTGCGTGATCGGGTCCGCCGGGCAGGTCTCCGTCGCGGCTATAGTGCGTGATCGGGTCCGCCGGGCAGGTCCCCGTCGGCGTCGCGGCTGTAGTGCGTGATCGGGTCCGCCGGGCAGGTCCCCGTCGCAGCTGTAGTGCGTGATCGGGTCCGCCGGGCAGGTCCCCGTCCGGCTGTAGTGCGTGATCGGGTCCTCCGAGCAGGTCCCCGTCGCGGCTGTAGTGCGTGATCGGGTCCGCCGGGCAGGTCCCCGTCGCGGCTGTAGTGCGTGCTCGGGTCGGCCGGGCAGGTCCCCGTCGCGGTCAATGCCACCATGGCCCGCGACGTGCCCGGCGAGCGGGCGCGCCCGTCTGTCTGACCTGCTTCTGAAGATGTCTGACTATTTGAAAGGGTTGTGCAGCATGGTGGGTTGCATAATGCTGTGTATTGCAAAACAGCTAACATGAATTTTGTCCTCTGCCATGGCAGTGCTGGAACGATCATCTCCGTTGCGACTTTTGGTGTCAGCAGTTGAATAAACTATTTTCCCTACAGTAATAACCAGCATGAGCAAAATATGTGTGCATTACCCAACGACCTACCATTCTGTGACCGTAAAAGCATTGCGTTGTCTAAGATGGGGAGGCAAGGGAGACTGCGGCTCGCATCTGTGTTAGACACGAGCATAGGAAAATGGATGAGAAAAGGCCGAGCTATTGCACAGCTCAATTAAAAATTCTGACCGCAAAAGTGAAACATAAATAACCCTGTAGTTACGTTACTAAAGTTTCGAAATCCTAGTTTCTACGCAAGGTTGGGTGGACGCGGGGGTTTGACCGGTGACAGAGATTGGGATAGGAGACGGAAGACAGTCTATCTTGCTGGAAAACAGTTCCTGTGCCACTGGAATCGGATGCAACGGCCACCTTACTATCGGTGATTTAACTGTGCTGACCTGAGACGAGGTCGGCCATGTTTGTGTACATGCAGTCGGCAGGTACAGTCACGGACAGTGCACGCGGTCACACCGAGCATGCAGTCGGCAGGTACAGTCGCGGACAGTGTACGCGGTCACACCGAGCATGCAGTCGGCAGGTACAGTCACGGACAGTGTACGCGGTCACACCGAGCATGCAGTCGGCAGGTACAGTCACGGACAGTGTACGCGGTCACACCGAGCATGCAGTCGGCAGGTACAGTCGCGGACAGTGCACGCGGTCACACCGAGCATGCAGTCGGCAGGTACAGTCACGGACAGTGTACGCGGTCACACCGAGCATGCAGTCGGCAGGTACAGTCGCGGACAGTGTACGCGGTCGCACCGAGCATGCAGTCGGCAGGTACAGTCGCGGACAGTGTACGCGGTCACACCGAGCATGCAGTCGGCAGGTACAGTCACGGACAGTGTACGCGGTCCACCGAGCATGCAGTCGGCGGTACAGTCACGGACAGTGTACGCGGTCACACCGAGCATGCAGTCGGCAGGTCAGTCACGGACAGTGTACGCGGTCGCACCGAGCATGCAGTCGGCAGGTACAGTCACGGACAGTGTACGCGGTCACACCGAGCATGCAGTCGGCAGGTACAGTCGCGGACAGTGTACGCGGTCGCACCGAGCATGCAGTGGGAAGCTGACTGACAACAGTCCTCGTGGAATGGTGCGAAGCATGCACACTGTAAATGTGCTGCACTACTATCCACTAGTATCTGTACATTGTAGAAGTCATGAAGTCATCAAGTATTCAGACTTAATAAGAGCCTCTAGGGTCCATCCAGGGTAAGTCTGTAACGGGAAGACACTATAACCCTGGCAAAAAGACGCTCATCGCCCCAACCAACACCACACCCCCGATCCAAAAGAATCCATCCGACAACATCCCGCACACTTATCGATGCCTATATAGGTACCCTACCTATACAGTCATATTCACCCGACCCTGCGTGACACATGCGGCTCCAGTGATCTACCAATGATTTTCAAACTTCACCCATGCCTCCTCCCGGGGCCTGCACAGTGCACACATACTTAGCACAATCTCACTTCATCCACCACTACTCAGAACTTAAAAACAAGATGTTAGGGCTAAAATCGTGATCCACCCTATTTTTAAAACACATTCCATACAAAAATGTATTGCACAGTTCACTACCACCTGAAGTACCTACCCAGGGAAGCTGCATAAAAAAAACAATGTTTCAGGTAGTTCTCAGACGGCATTTGTAGTCTCGTAGTACTGCTGTCCAGCTGCTAAATTTTAATAATTATTCGGAAGAATGTATAACGGTTATGGGCGGATCAAAAGGGATTGGGGGCACACTCCATGCGCTCCTATGCTAAAAGTTGAAATTACTGGGAGGGCAATGCCAAAGACGATAACACTTCAAAGTACCTATATAAAGCAACACCCCTGTTGTCCACTATCCAAAGCTTGCTTTACATCTGATACCCGGGGTCATCAGATCTGTTGGCTCGCGGAGGTCATCAAGCATGTCGAGTCACTCATGACGCATATTGTGCCACTGGTGCGGTCAGGTGGTCGGGTCAGACCACGGATCACCACAACCGGAACCCGGTGGTGGCTCCTGGTTCGGAGGTCACCAGGTACGCAGAAGGGTCAGGATGGCCGAGCGGTCTAAGGCGCTGCGTTCAGGTCGCAGTCTGGTTCTCCAGGCGTGGGTTCGAATCCCACTTCTGACATCCCTTTTCGTCTGATAATATTGTGCATCGCGGATAAATATTCATCGGGTCTGGCTACCAAATCGATCTGGATTCTCGCAATGCAACTCTATCTATCGATCTGGAAGGTTTATGATAGCTTCCTGTCCATGCTGGCTTCTTATTCCGATCACTGAGCATTCAATTTTCGCGGGGTAAACTGTCTTCGAGGAAAGCGTGTCTATGTACTGCCAGAAGGCAAACTCTTGTCAGTTGCGTTGTCAACAGTTCGGTATGCATGTATGTATTTATGTACATATGTATATTTTACATATTATATATATGCATGTATATATCGATATATATATATATATATATGTATATACACACAGACACACGCGCACACATATATATATACACACACACACACACACACACACATATATATATATATATGTGTGTGTGTGTGTGTGTGTGTGTGTGTGTGTGTGTGTGTGTGTGTGTGTGTGTGTGTGTGTGTGTGTGTGTGTGTTTGTGTGTATGCATATACGTGTGTGCGTGGCTTCCCGTCAGTGTCAGGATGGCCGAGCGGTCTAAGGCGCTGCGTTCAGGTCGCAGTCTGGTTCTCCAGGCGTGGGTTCGAATCCCACTTCTGACAGCCGGTTTTGTTTGAGCCGGTTCTGACAGCCGGTTTTGTTAATATCACGTATCGATTTCACGCATATATACGGTATGAAAGGATGCATATATATGCATCCTATCATACCATATATACATGCATAATTACTTACCGGACTGCTAGCAACAAAACTGTCAAGATCTTGCGTATTTGAAGTAAAGTGCGTTTTCCTCGAAGACAGGAATAAGAAGCCAACGTGGGCAGAAAAAAGGCTATCATAAACCCTGCAGGTAGAGATAGGGTTGCATTCTGAGCAGTACGTAATTGGTATTCAGGGCATAGTGAACATTTCTTCGCGATGCGTCATATTCTCAAACAAAATCGGCTGTCAGAAGTGGGATTCGAACCCACGCCTGGAGAACTAGACTGCGACCGGAACGTAGCGCCAGTAGTTTGGAAGCAGATTCTTGGATATTCAGGTTTCGTTGAATACGACTGCAGTTTAGCGCTGATGATCTTATTGTTTGTTGATTCCATTGAGCGTATTATGTTCATTGTTTCTTCATTATGCTTATGTAATATTTCACCGTGGTGCATGATGGTCAATATTGCGATTAGTACATCTGACATATCTGTATTCAATCGACGGTTCGTCTTCGACTAAGGACTTTCGACTCGTAGACTAACTCTACGAGGGACAGCCACCACCCCACAGTGACATGCCTTGCAGTGTGACACTGGAAATGTAAATCTCCGGACGAAACGTCGATTGAATACAGATATGTCCTATGTACTAATCGCAATATTTACTATCATGCATTACGGTGAAATATTACATAAGCATAATGAAGAAACAAGGAACATAATGCGCTCAATGGAATCAACAAGCAAGGAATCATCAACGCTATACTCGCAGTCGTATTGAACGAAACCTGCATATATATATATATATATATATATATATATATATATATATATATATATATATATATATATATGTATCCTTTCATACCATATACACATACATTATTACATGCCGGACTGTTGGCAACACAACTGACAAGATCTTACGTATTTGGAGTGCACAAGTGCGTTTTCCTCGAAGACTTAGGAATAAGAAGCCAACGTGGGCAGAAAAAAAACATCATAAATCCTGCAGGTAGAGGTCATGCCTGAATGCTTTCATACATGCATGCATGTATACATGCATAAATACATGCATACGTACATGGTTGGTTGGTTATTGGAGTTTAGGGGCGCATCGACTGCCGAGGTCATGCAGCGCCCATGCATACGTACATGCATACATACACACATAAATACACACATAAATACGTACCAAACTGTTACGAACACAACTGACAAGATCTTGCCTTCTGGAGTACATAAACACCCTTTTCAGGGGCGGCATACACGAGTAGCCTACGGGTAAGTTGCCGGGCTCACAATCGAAAGGTTGTGGGTTCGAGTCCCACCTATCGCTACTCTTCGCCCGTGAACAATCAGCGTGAGAGATTGGCGACGCTGCATGACTCAACGGGCGATGTGCCGTAAGAACCAATAACCAATCAACCTAAACACGCTTTCATCGAAAACATAGTTTTTCCGACTGTAGTGATTGCAGTGACTCAACATGCTTAATGACCTCGCAATTCAACAGATCTGATGACCCTGGGCGGGTGTAAATCGCAGTCTGATTCTCGACACTTGGTTTCGAACCCCACTACTGACAGTCCTTTTTGTTGGAGAATATTGCGCATATCTCCAATATTGCGCAAGTCTCGCCCCATCCACCACTACTCAGAACTCGAAAACAAGATGCTGGAGCCTAGAATGTTGGTCCACCCTATTTATGGAATACATCCAATACAAACATGTATTACACAGTTCACTACCACCTGCAGTGAACGTTTGAAAAAAAATGCTTCAGGTAGTTCTCAGACGGCATTTGTAGCCTACGCCTACCGAGTGGTGCTAGTCTTATTGCTGACTCCATGTGACAATCAGATCATGTTCCATGCAGTTATGCTCAGTTTATCCGATGTATTCCCTGCCACCTACCACATCTTGACTTAATTGGCGAGAACATGGTGTAGCCATTTTGCAGCGGATGTACTTAGTCGTCTAAGGAATGAGGAAATAAATGGCCGTAAATATGCAGTGAAGTGAATTGCATTCACTAAGCCAATTGAGTCTGATGAAGAGCTATCCAGCCACAGAAACGGTGAGATCTGATGGAGAAAGCCCCCATCCGCTCAAGAGACGCAGTCACAGTGAAGAGAGCTGCAGTCACAGAGTCGGTAAGGTTTGGTGAACGGAGTCTCATTCACAAAGTCAGCGGCGTCTGCTGAAGAGATCTCCAGGCAGATGCGACGGCGATGAAGCGGGTGAAGTGGCGACAGTAATGGTGTGGCAGTGGTGTAGTGGCGCAACCCTCCTCTCTGGCTCTAATCACACAGTCGGTGAAGTCTGGTAAACAGAGTCCATTTACAAAGACAGTGGCGTCTGCAGAAGAGCTCTCTAGGCAGATGCCATGAGGCTCGGTGAAGCGGCGCGCCCTCTCTGGCTCCAGCCAGAGACACAGCTCACCAGCCCACATCACCACACGGTGGCAGGCTGGAAAACGCATTGCCACACACACACACACACACACACACACACACACACACACACACACACACACACACACACACACACACACACACACACACACACACACACACACACACACACACACACACACACACACACACACACACACACACACACACACACACACACACACACACACAGCTCCACTCACCGTCCATCTGCGGCGTCCGATCGGCGGCTTGGCGTACGGCACGCCGCGGAACGCGTAGTAGTAGCGGCTGCCGGCGGCCGTCGCGAACGTCTCGGCGTACTCGAGCCGGCCTCGCAGTCGGCCCTGCCGGCTGGTGATGACGAACTCGCGGCGCGCCACCTGCTGCGCCGGCGCCGGCGGCGCCAGCAGCGCGGCCGCCAGCGCCGCCAGCAGCGCCGTCGGCAGCGTCGCCCCCGGTCGCGGCCGGCCGCCACTCATGTCTGACCGGCGCCGCCGCGCCGGTGCCCCAGTCGCGGCGACAGCGACCGCGCCATTGCGGCCGGAGTTTATTCGCCGACGCGCGCGCGCGCGCGCTCTGGAAATCTGATTCGGCGGCGCGCTGCCGATACGGCGGTCGGGCGCGAGGTAGGTGCGCGCACACGGCGTCACTCGACACCGCCGCGGTTCCGGATGTCGGCCGACGCGACGCGCGGAGGCGGGGGCGGGGGCGGGGGCCGGGGCGTGCACGCCGCCGAGTGCAGCACACACAACAAAACTGGGCCGGAAACAAGCGGCCGGCCGGCGCGGCGGCGCGGCGTCTCACACGGACGTCACTCAAGTATGAAGTCCGCTCGAGTATGCAGTCCGCTCGAGTATGCAGTCCGCTCGATGGGGCACTCGACGTCCCACACTCAGCACTCGTGACGCTGGGCGGACTCGCCGCCCCCGACTCGATGAGCCGTTCAGCGGCCGGCACTCAACACTCGCGACACCGGCCGCTAGCGCAGCACTCGGCTCGGCGACTGCGACTGCGACGGCCCGGCCCGCTGCCCCCGCTGGAACGACGCCAGCGAGGCTCGCCCAGGTGACCTTCCGACCGAAGCCGCTGCTGGACCGGGGCGGCCACGCCGGGAAGGCCTCGTGACCCTGGCGGATCTGCCACGGAGCTACGCAGTTCGAGCCGCCGTGGCACGTCGGGCACCGGCGGCGCTAACTGGCCTCTGGAAATATCACAGTCATTCAGCCGGAGTGCAGGCCAAGCTGAACACACTCACAAACACACTCGCATGCACGTTCAGTCCACCGTTGGTGATTCTGAACAATTGACACCGACGTTCAAGCATACTAAATTCCAACTCTGTTCAATGCATGAGCGTTGCAGCTAACGGTACGTGTTACTGCTGCCGGTGCCGGCACTGAACCTACAACAACTCCCCAGCAAGCATTTCCGCTGCGGTTATGTCAACAAGGCATAAACATGCATACAGATATGCGCAAACAGAGCTGGCGACGGCGCGCCCGTAGTATCCGGTTTAGCCCGCATTTACGCCAAGTGTGCGCTTCAGCGTCCGGCCAATCCCCACCAATGTTCACGAGTCTCGCAACGCCCAGCCAATCCCCACCAATGCTCACGAGTCTCGCAACGCCCAGCCAATTCCCACCAATGCTCACGAGTCTCTCATCGCCCAGCCAATCCCCACCAATGTTCACGAGTCTCGCAACGCCCGGCCAATCCCCACCAATGTTCACGAGTCTCGCAACGCCCGGCCAATCTCCACCGATGCTCACGTATCTCGCAGCGACGCAGACGTCTCTCACCTGACGCAGACGTCTCCACCAGTCACACGCAGGTGCGCCCAGCGCGGTGTTGCCGACCACGGCGCCGGTCGACCCCGCACTATGGACCGGCGTGCTATGCCACTCCGCCTCCACAGCACGAGCTCTCCGGCACGGTAACGGTGTCGGAAGTGCGCCAGTTCCTGGCCGACGGTCGGCGCGCCGGCCGTCGGCCGTCGGCCCATACGTCTCACGAGCACGGTGCACACGACGCCGCCGAGCATGGACAACAACGCTCGCGGCACACAATAACGCCCGAGCTGGATAATACCGCCCGAGCTAGACAATGTCGCCTGAGCTAGACAATACCGCCCGAGCTGCACAACACCGCCTGAGCTAGACAATGTCGCCTGAGCTGCACAACACCGCCTGAGCTAGACAATGTCGCCTGAGCTGCACAACACCGCCTGAGCTAGACAATGTCGCCCGAGCTGCACAACACCGCCTGAGCTAGACAATGTCGCCTGAGCTAGACAACGTCATCTGAACTAAACAATACCGCCTGCGCTAGATAATATCGCCCGAGCTGCACAACACCGCCTGAGCTAGACAATGTCGCCTGAGCTAGACAACGTCATCTGAACTAAACAATACCGCCTGCGCTAGATAATATCCCCGAGCTGCACAACACCGCCTGAGCTAGACAATGTCGCCTGAGCTAGACAACGTCATCTGAACTAAACAATACCGCCTGCGCTAGATAATATCGCCCGAGCTGCACAACACCGCCTGAGCTAGACAATGTCGCCTGAGCTAGACAACGTCATCTGAGCTAAACAATACCGCCTGCGCTAGATAATATCCCCCGAGCTGCACAACACCGCCTGAGCTAGACAATGTCGCCTGAGCTAGACAACGTCATCTGAGCTAAACAATACCGCCTGCGCTAGACAATATCGCCCGAGCTGCCAACACCGCCGGAGCTAGACAATGTCGCCTGCGCTAGACAATGTCGCCAGAGCTGAACAACACAACCTGAGCTAGACAATAACGCCTGAGTTAGACAGCACGATCTGAGCTAGACAACACGACCTGAGCTAGATATCGCCTGAGCTAGACAATATCGCCTGAGGCCAGTTCACTGGAAGACGTCAAAATGCTCAGAAGACATCAAGCGTACCGTTATAAAAATTATCATGCACTGGACAAAACCATACGATTTATATAAATATCTATTGATGACTTTCTTTTATGCACAGCTGTGATCGATTTAGACACGGCTTCGATTCGCTGGGTTGGTTGCGTAAATCACTGCCATACTTGATATGCATGAGTTCTTCACAAAGGGTATACCTCTAACAGGTAACGCGTATGTCCTCTCATTGTGGATGCAATACCAAAACCTCGCTGGCCCAAGCACTGTCATACGCTGTGCCACAAACATGCACACTATGTCTTACTCTCGGCCACACACATGCACTGTCGCACGCTGCGTCTTCCTCTTGGTCGCGCACATACACTGTCGCACGCCATGTCTTACTCTCGGTCGCGCACATACACTGTCGCACGCTGCGTCTTCCTCTCGGCCACACACACACATGCACTGTCGCAAGCTGCGTCTTCCTCTCGGTCGCGCACATGCACTGTCGCACGCTGCGTCTTCCTCTCGGTCGCACGTACACATGCACTGTCGCACACTGCGTCTTCCTCTCGGTCGCGCACATGCACTGTCGCACGCTGCGTCTTCCTCTCGGCCACACACATGCACTGTCGTACGCTGCGTCTTCCTCTCGGCCACACACACACATGCACTGTCGCACGCTGCGTCTTCCTCTCGGCCGCACGTACACATGCACTGTCGCACGCTGCGTCTTCCTCTCGGTCCCGCACATACACTGTCGCACGCTGCGTCTTCCTCTCGGCCACACACACACATGCACTGTCGCACGCTGCGTCTTCCTCTTGGTCGCGCACATACACTGTCGCACGCTGCGTCTTCCTCTCGGCCATACACGCACATGCACTGTCGCACGCCATGTCTTACTCTCGGCCACACACATGCACTGTCGCACGCTGCGTCTTCCTCTCGGCCACACACACACATGCACTGTCGCACGCTGCGTCTTCCTCTCGGCCACACACATGCACTGTCGCACGCTGCGTCTTCCTCTCGGTCGCGCACATACACTGTCGCACGCTGCGTCTTCCTCTCGGCCACACACACACATGCACTGTCGCACGCTGCGTCTTCCTCTCGGCCGCACGTACACATGCACTGTCGCACGCTGCGTCTTCCTCTCGGTCGCGCACATACACTGTCGCACGCCATGTCTTACTCTCGGTCACACACACATACATGCACTGTCGCACGCTGCGTCTTCCTCTCGGCCACACACATACACTGTCGCACGCCATGTCTTACTCTCGGTCACACACACATACATGCACTGTCGCACGCTGCGTCTTCCTCTCGGCCACACACATGCACTGTCGCACGCTGAGTCTTCCTCTCGGTCCCGCACATACACTGTCGCACGCTGCGTCTTACTCTCTCGGCCGCATGCATGTATATAAGCAGGGGCATCAATTCTGAAAAGCATTAGAGGAGACAATGCAATGGACGCGCTAAAATCGATTGCGACGATGAGTCTCAAGTTAAAATTTAACTTATTGTGGTGACCAAGCTAACATTTGGGAGGGTGCAAGGCCACCAAAATGCACTAAATCAACATCCGATAATGCACTGTCCGTGGCCTATAAGTCAACGGACAGTGCATTCGTTATACATGCTCAAGCATCAACGGAGGCGATGCTTGAGCAAATATCAAACGCATGTAAAGCTGAGGTTTTCATTTTCAGAAGAGGGACTCGAGGCCTGAATACAATCTGGCATCCCCTCCAACGTTCGTCCGGGCCCTGCCCAATAAAGCAAGACTCGAAGTGAAGCCTTGGGATTAGCTCATCGTATTTCTTAGGTAACTAGTTTTAGGATTGCTCAGCCCCCATTTGGCTCTTCGCCAAGCATTCTTGTATACTTATTGTGTTTAAGTCCCACCGCTATTTACTTCATAGTGTATTTCAAATAGTTGGTGTATATTAGGTTTGACATTTTAGTCTCTGATGAACACCCTGAGATCGTCATATGCATATGGAAGTTGTTATGCATGCTGAAAATAATCCATCTTAAGTTGAATTCCCAGCTGGTATCCCACTTTGATCCCGTGCCATTGTATGCCTAACACCTGACTTTATTCACGTTGCCAGAACTGTCCAGTTTCTATGGACCGGACACCTTCTCCGGCCGCCTTCCCAGGCATTGCATACCGGCCGCGGACTCGGGTTACCCCGGTCACCCAGTGCACGGTCAGTGTACAGTCTCCGACAATGCGACCTGCGGCAGGTGTTTTGTGTGGGGCCAAATGCGGCAAACAAAGCGATAAATATGCATTCCAATGTTCTAATGTGCCAGCGCTTTCCGAAAGCCCCGTTGTTGCGCAGTCTTTTTCAGGAGTGTGTACTGATAAACGCTCAATACCAATTATATGTCTAATATATGGCATAGGCAATATATAGCAATATGTAGGGGAAGGTAGGATTGGTCCGAACATTTTCAGGTTGGACACTCCCACGTGAGATTTTCGTTGGAGAAACGGCGCTTGCTATATCATGCAGCGAGGCCTGTTGGCTACATACGCGCCACCTATACGTGGGAGAAAGTTCACACACTTAACCACCAACATTCGGTAAATGAACTCACTTCAATCGTTCGAATCTGTCCCATTGGTGGTATCGGGTCGGGCACGGTCTGGGGAAAGCTCGGGCATGGGTAAGCTGTCAATATTGTGCAGCTTCATACCAACAAAAATATATTTTTGGCGGCATTTTATCGTCGAATCGTCCACTAAGAGTCGTGAATTACACTGGCCTGCGTTTTCAAACTTTTTTTTAAAGGTCGGAAGTTTCTCAGCTGTTCTAATATAAGTTTCGTGTGCTGAATCCGAAAATACTATCCATTTTTCTCGATTAGCTCAAGTTTTCACACTACGTCAAAGAAAACAACTCACACACTGATGTGAGTATACTGATATGTAAAGTATGATATATCAGTAGCGGAAAGAAGTGAGAATTGGGACGCGGGAGAAAAGGGACAAAGCATTATCTTTTAAAGTGCAAGTCCAACGCTAGTTTTCATTATTTTAGTAAGTCATGAGTCGGCAGTGTCAAAATCATCCAGACAGTTTCTGTTACATATGTGGAAAGGTCACCCTACCAGATCGCCAGGCAAGCATGACCGACTTTGTAAAAAAGAGTTACCACGCATATTTTGGAGTGAAACTTTGTGATCAAGACAAGCCGTTTGCCTCTCATATCTGCTGCAAGTCATGTGTGGAAGGCCTACGAGCCTGGAATAGCAAGACCCGGAAATATATGCCGTTCGGCATTCCCATGGTGTGGCGGAGGGAAAGGATCATACCACCGACTGCTATTTTTGTATGACAGATTTGAAAGGAGTAAATCGAAAGAAACAGAAGCATGTAAAATATCCGAATGTGCCATCAGCCATCAAACCAGTCCCTCATGGTCCAGATGTCCCCATCCTTGAACCCGATGTCGACATCGAGTCATCTTCCGACTCTAGTGGGGATGAAATGGACGCAGACGCGTCTAGTGCACATGAACCGACCGAGAACGATCGACCGGTACCGTTGAACCAAGCTGAGCTCAATGACCTAACGTGGGACCTGAACTTGTCCAAAGAATCTGCTCAGCTGCTGGGTTCACGGCTGCGCGAGAAACGTTTGCTGGCGCCTGAAACGACATTCTTTTGGTATCGGAATCGCGAAAAAGAATTCCGAGAATACTTTACCTTGGGCGAAGAACATTCTCTAGCCTACTGCAACAACATTGCGGGCCTAGTAGAAGCAATGGGTACAGAGTGCAACCCGGTAGAATGGAAGCTGTTCATAGACTCCTCGAGTAAGAGCCTGAAGGCAGTTCTTCTGAACAACGGCAATACGTTCGCGTCGATTCCTGTTGGACACTTCGTGCAACTGAGGAACACGCATAACAGCATGGAACTTTTGTTGTCTGCTTTGAACTACAAAGAGCATGGTTGGCTGATCTGTGGTGACCTCAAGGTAGTAGGTCTCGTCCTTGGGCTGCAGGGCGGCTACACGAGATATCCATGCTTTCTATGCCGCTGGGACAGTCGGGCTGACAAACAGCACTATGTACAACGCGACTGGCCATCCAGGCATGCACTTGAACCTGGCTCCCACAACGTGTAGTCACGCCCCCTGGTTGAACCACAGAAAATCCTACTCCCATCACTCCATATCAAACTCGGTTTGATGAAAAATTTTGTGAAAGCACTGGATAAAGAAGGACGAGGATTTGCATTTTTTGGGAAGACATTTCCTCATGTAAGCAGCGAGAAGCTGAAGGCTGGTGTATTCGACGGTCCTCAGATAAGGGAGCTCATGAAGGATACTCGATTAGAAGAATGTCTGGAACAGTCTGAGCTCTCTGCATGGCTGGCCTTGAAGTCAATCATCACCAACTTCCTGGGTAATCACAGAAGTGCGGAATACGTGAAGGTCGTCGATGAGTTGATGGACAGTTTTCAGCAAGTTGGTGCCCGAATGTCGGTAAAATGCACTTCCTTAGGTCCCATTTAGATTATTTCCCAGATAACTGTGGAGATTACAGTGAAGAGCAGGGAGAACGCTTCCACAAAGACATACGGGTGATGGAAGAACGCTACCAAGGTCGGTGGGATGTGAACTTTCTGGCAGACTGTTGTTGATGCTTGAAGAGGGATGTCCCATCTGCTCAACACACTCGGAAGTCCCTGAAAAGGCCATTTATTCCGCAGTAGTATGTACTGTTGGGATACGCTCTGAATACACTTATGGTCCATCTGTTTGGAGTTTAAACCTTTATTTATGCTTCTGTCGGATTCACTAGTAAGCCAGTCAGAGCAATGTTTTGGTTCATATGAGTGAAAGAACTTGTTTAAAAAATCGAGGTAAACAAGCAAAACGGATGCCATTTTCGGAATCAGCATGAAAAACTGACCTAAAAATAGTTGAGACACCCTTGACCTTATAAATCACGCAGACCAGTGTTATTTGTTGGAAGATCGCGAATGTGCGTTTTTGTCACGGTGACGATCTGATTTAGGTCATCCAAAACGGGCGTGAATTTTATGTCACGACCGCACACTACCCTCACACAAACTTCACTGTTACGCTTAATTCGACTCCATCATTGGCGTTTTGCCTGCATGTTTTAGCAGCTATGTTCCAGTGGGGAAAAAACAGCCCCAGATAACAAACAGCCCGAACCAGTCCCTGCCTGACATTTTGAAATTGTAGTAACTCTGAATAGTGCACTTGGGTTCGAAAATGCGTCTGAAATATTTGCCATCAAATGCCACTCTCACGAAATACAAAAGCTGCAAGCAAAACGTCTCGTTGCGCTTCAGGTTACTTTCGAAGTAAAGTAGGAATATCATCAGAGCTTAAAGAGAAAAGACTGCACTCGCTCATGCATCCGAAGTACCTCACCCGAAGGAAACATGGTGGGAGCTGGCCGACACCAAGGCTTGACGTGACGTGTTGTCGCTGGCGGCACCACCTTGAGAGAAAATGGGTCCGTCCGAACCAATCTGTCGCCAGAAACAGTCCCACCCTCCCCTGTAATGAAATCTTTCAGCGACAATTGTCATGTTACTGTGGACATTGGAAGTACATGCGAAATGCCTCGCCGAAGTATGTATGGAGGTTTGTGAAATGTATATCGTCAATCAGGAAAAATGTATATCGTCATCCTGTTTGCTTGTGGCATTGGCTATTCCAGTCTCGCCTGTTTATCGTAATAGCTGCAGCAAAGTATCGACAACGTAAGCATGGGCAGATGCAATATGGCCACTGGGGATGTGCCTCTCCCTGCTCCATGGGGGGGGGGGGCATTCCAACCGGCCGGAAAGAGGCGCCTGTCTGGGAAGTCTCGAGTACGTCCCCACCCTCGATTTTTTTTTCAGCCAGATGCTCCCCCCCAAGTACATTCGAAGTGACGCCACTCCGTACATGTACTTAACCCGTCTCAGGGGTCTTCAACCGCCCCCCCCTCAGGTTCTTCGCGGATAGCAGACGAACGACGCGCGGCAGCCCGCCCAAATTTGGCATACATTTTTACACATAAATTTGACACGCTGATTCAAAATTTTTCAGTCAGGCCATCTAGGGTCAACGAGTTAATCAAGGTCAAGTGAGGTCACCTCCAAGAAAGTTCAACCAGTCGTCACGCTTTAACGGATACAGACATTTTAATTAACTTTCAGCGTTTGCTTATCTTTACGGATGCAGCAAAACGTACGAGTTGAATTTTTCATATTTTTCGTTTTTGACTACATATAAATTTTTCATATTTGGCAAGAAAAATTGGGAGGGGGGGGGGGGGCAAACCCAATTATAGGCCTGGTCGATTTCGCTGTCCTTTTCTCATTCCAAACAAATTTTGTTTTTTCATATATCCCCAAAATGAACTCCCTACGGTCAAAAACATAATGTTAGTCGTGAAAAGCCGTGAAAATCTAACCCCCCAGGTGACATCACTTTTGGTGGAAAATTTTGTTGGAGGGTGGACCTGAACCCTACTCGTCGAGCGTTTTCCGATGACACCTCTTTTGTTTTCGTGCGATGCTTAGTTTGGATTTGAAACTTCCAGGAGGAACGACTTTCATTCCAAGGAGAGCCTTTTTCTCTCAGAGGGACACATCCGGCTGAAAATTCCCGGAGGGTGCACTCGAGCCTTCTCAGGGGGCGCTTTTCCGGCCAGGAATTGTGCCACCTTCCCCTAGGGGGCAGACCCCTAATACCTTCTTGTATCCGCCCATGGCAGTAAACTGATCAGATATCTTCCAGGTTACCTTGAAATAGAAAGGGTCTTCAACTTCAGCGATTAATTGCCGCACTAAATATTTCACAAATCGGTATGAAATTCATTTGATATACGAGGCAGTGCCATCTTCTGTCCTAGTACTTAATAGAGTTTTCTAAATAAGCTTAGCCTTTCATGCTCTCCCAAGTTATTTACAGCATGTAATCTAGTTCCTCCCGCCTGCCGCACTGCGGCACTAGTAGTGGAACGTCCGCGCTTGTCGCGTTTCGTATATCCGTATACTTCGCAGCAGGGATGTCATTCTATGACAATAATTGGGATGCCTCAAATTCCCGAAGGTGCATGGGACAATGCATGTGCACGGAATCCATAGAAACGCGCATTGAGCACATAAACACGTTAACACATAAACAAACACATAAACACATAAACACATAAACAGTGTTATGCGTCGATCATATATAAAGCGTATTATTTTGCCGAGGCCAACGGAGAGGCTTCCTGAGTAGTCAGGGAGCCTATTATCACTTACATACTTATATCAGGGTCTTTGACAGGAACCACATGTCTACCAAAAACGTGTAATTATGTGTGGTATGTGGGTATGCCGAGGTTAAAGTTGTTACCTTCAGAGGCTTCGAAATGTACCGTGGCACCCACAAGGAAGTTGAAGTAGCCTTCTCCTCGCCCTGCACGGGATACGACGCTCTCAAATGCTTTAGATTATGTATAATTTAGATGAGCAACTTCTGACGTTAATTGGCCGCCCCGCCCCGCCACTTTACACGACCCTATTGGAAAGTAGTCTATTTTTACCACCCCTTTCAGACTTACGTCGGTTCACTACACGCTACATGCGGAACCTCGGCAACTTCATGGGGCTTCTGCTGACCTGGGATATCGAACGAACCGCCGCCGTCTTACAACATCCGTTGGTCGTTGTCAGTATAACTTGCACATTGATTGTTCACTACTTCAAAATTGGTGGTTCCTTGAAAATAGTAGACGATACGTACCTCTTGTCGACGCGACTATCAAGCAGTTCATCATCGAGGAATGTTGTCAGGGGGTGGGGCCAAGGCGCCCAAAAATGCATTTTTGCGAGGCTTTTGGTAAAATGGATAAATGATTTGCATGCAATGCAACTTGTTTCTCACGCAGTTACCAATTTTGTTTCAAGTGAGTTGCCGAACTTCAACAAACTCTCGGGCCTTTGCTACAAAAGTGTCTTTTCGGGTAGATTACTTCACGACCTCATATTCGTCCCCAAGGTAAGTTTGCAAACGCCATTCGCCAAAGTCGAAAATTTGTGGTTTCGCCCCCGGCTAAACTTCAGTTGGACTGGCTATGTTGCGATGAATGTGCAGCACGTGCCGGTTCAATGTCTCGACAAGCCGACACGGCCGTCCGGCGAAAGGCTGTTTACTAGCAGGCTGCTTACTGGCAGACTGCTTACTGGCAGGCTGCTTACTGGCAGGCTGCTTACTGGCAGGCTGCTTACTGGCAGGCTTTCCAGACGGGTGACATATCGATCGCGAGAGGCGTTTAGGAGAAACCTTGTCGGAAGCTAGTCCGACGCAATCTCCGAGATCAGCGCGTTTCCAACTGAACTGACCGGTCTCCGTGAGCCGCAATTCCGCGTGCTATGTTGTGTTGTTCCGTGCCGCATGCATGTTGTGGCTGGCTAGTGATCACAAATATCACAATTTTTGTTGACTGTGGCTAACCAGAAGATGAAATGTTGGCACATGACGGGCGACGATTAGTTTCATGTCTTTAGGGGCAGATGCATAATGTAGATAGTAATGCGCTACGTAGTGTCAAAATTGCAGTTCTGATAAAATTGCGATGTATGGCATGAACAAAGCGTCTTGTAACAATCCATTCACGCATTAATTACGGTTAACGCACCGGTGTTGATTTCTGAAATTAATTGGGGCATGGTGGGGGGGGCGCAATACATGGAGGCAATGGGCAAAACTAAATTAATTGGGGGACATACTCTGTAAGGCTCCAATAAGTAATTCCGAATGGAATTACTGGTGTGGGGGGCACAAAGCCTACATTGAGAGGGCATTTGCCCCCTCAAAAGTATATAATACCACACCTCTGTGCAAACGATATCACAAAATTTAAGTATGGTAGCTGCGGAAAATCACAAATGGGTCACATGGACGTGTGCTTTCCATTCACAAATACAGCTTGACTTCATCACCCCAGGTGGACATGATTTTCGAGCTCGAAATACAAAACAACGGCAGCTTCACGTTGTTGTAGGATCGAACTGCATTGTTTGAAAACCAACCACACGCATGTATGACCACCAACCACACTCTTACGCAGAGTCGCTAATTAAGCGCGCAACATAGTGGCTAACAGGTGCGGGAACTGCTTATGCCTGGCTGTCAGAGACAGCCTACCAGTTGTTGGTTTATTGGGCCAACTTGACATTGACGAAGGTCGTGATTTGCGCTACGAAGGTAGCGCAAATACCAGCCCAGTAATGGGAAAGAGATAATTTTAAAAGTAATCATTGATGAGCGTGAAGATATATGTACCGGTGATTCCTAAGCAGAAAAATAATGACTGTTATTCATGTCTACATATGTTTGCAATGCGCGCTGGGGTTTTAATATACGTTATTTTCGCAATCGAAACTATTAGGAAGGCTCAAATCCTTGTTGGGATTGCTCGAAAGGTTGGGCTGGGTTGAGTCGTCCCCAAAGTATATAGAACGACTCTCCTGTGAGGAGCCGGAGTATTCTCTTCCATATTCGCCCCCTGGCTGACAAATCGGATAACAATCCCCTCGTGCGTTCGTCTGTGACATCTTCAGGTGTGCGCACCGAGAAACGAAGGTTAACCGTAGGGTTCATTTGGGAATGCCATTGGATTTCAATCCTCTGAGAGGCTCTGAGTATTGATTTCATCAATTTTCATCAGTTAAAGTTCTAAAGCATCCCGCTCTGTAGTTTCTATGACTATTCTTGCCTTCGCTTTAGCTCGAAGTATCACCAGCACTACTTCCCTGACTGCCGCTCGCTTCGCCTGCTCTCACGTCGTCAGGCCGGACAATTGTGACCTTACTTTCTTGCAGGACCTTCTTACCAAGCTCACCCGCGATGATGCTGAGCTGCCGCTCATACTACTGCGTGCCTTCGAGGAAAGTTCCGCCGGTGCCCTAGTTCTGCTGCTTATTTAAAGATAATGACAGCTTGACGGGAGTCAAACAGCCAACAATTAACCTTTGCAAGGGTTCATTAACCCATTAAAATGGACTAACCATTTGCAGATCCGGCCAGCGAGACCAGCAAATGCATTATCCCAGCTGTTCCATAAGGGGCAACCGCGAATTATCACGGGGCGGACACTCGTTTTGAGAGGGGCAATTTCCTCCGGAGGGCACCACTGTGAAAATTAACTGTGGGGTGCCTTCGGCGGGATGTTCGTTGAGTGGGGTAGGGTGGGGGATACCCTCAAGCATACTATACAGGCGACTTTAGCTGCAAAAAGTCCTGTAAGTGGGGAAAGGAATCCACTCGAGTCTCAAGTCATTCTGTATGGGCACCTTTTTCTGACTAGTTGAGCGCTACTCCTCCATCCCCCTCTATCCGCCACTGTGTTCTTCCATCTTATCTCGATGTACATTTTTGAATAATAAACCATAATAAACCAATGTTATCGTCGGTGTAACAGGCGCATATCTTCCGTTCGGCTGTCTTGCTGCCACTCTGTGATAGAGGAAAACAGAAAATTAGTACATACAATCTGTCAACAGCAACAATCCAATAAAAACAAAAGCAGGACTTCAAAACGCGAGTCGATTGATAATCGGAACTCAGAACATCCCGACCACATCTCCTACAAAATAACTCAAGCTATCTTTCAACACAATTATCTGGCCACACTAACTCCAGGTGACGGAGGCAGAACCAAAGAAGTGCGCAAAACATCCAAAGCCACTAGCGTATTTCCCCGAACTCCTCACCCCATTGCTTTCGTGTTTAGCAGGATGATTATATATTTATCTTACAGATAAAAGCGGAAGGAATCTGCGTTCCAATTTTCTTCTTGGTATTTGTGAGAACATTCATCTTTGTCCCCAATATCTTGTTCCTTGGGAGCTGGCGCACGGTTTACATCTCGGAGGGCACGTTCGGGTTTTCCACCGGGCGGGACTGGCTGGGGGGCAGATGCTTCACGGGGCACTCCCGGCTCACGTGTCGCCAGAGAACGACATTAAGCGGTTTCACGCGTGCACTAGCGGGAAGTAATCGTCATGACATCCCAATGGCGATGTCAGACTATATTAATTACGTTGATCTGAGAACTTCTAAACTGAAGATTGGACCAGATTGTGAACGACGCCGCGCCGCTCCAGCTCGCCGGGCTCGTGTCGGCGCAGACCGGGTCGGGTCAGCGCGGGGCACATCAGCCGCGGATCACCGCAAGCCCGCCGGAGGCGCCATTGTCCGCCGCCAACAATGCCCGCGCCGCTCCAGTTCAAAGTCGCGCCGCCCTGCAGGCACCTGAGCCGATCAATGCGCCGCGACGCCGTCGGCTCCAGTGTTGACAATGCCTCTCACCACGGCTCAGGCCAACAGCCACTGTGGTGTTCGTGCGCTCCCATACACCTTCCTGACAACGAAAACTCACCGGTAATTGCAGGCCGCCCACGACTGTCTTCTTTTCCACATGGCTGCATTGTGTGCTCCAAGCTGGGCGATTATGCGGGGTTTACCGGCAGCGGCGGCCGGCACCGTTAGCTCAACAGACACGGTGTGGTGATGGATAATGGCCATTGGTTTTGGTGCGGGGTTTACCAGCAGCGGCTATCAACACCGTTAGCTCAGCAAACATGGAGTGGTACCGATCGGTGCCCTGTGGCTTTGGTGTGCCCTGGTGGTTCGGTGCCCTGTGCCAGTCGGTGCCCTGTGGTTTTGGTGCGGGGTTTACCAGCAGCGGCGGCCAACACCGTTAGCACAACAGACACGGAGTGGTGCTGGCCGGTGGCTGGTGGTTTTGGTGCTGCATGTTGCTCCGTTTGGTCCTTTCTCCACTGACCAGCAGCACCTCTCGGCTCACAGCCAAAAATAAGGCCTGCAAAAACTGGGAGCTGAATTTTAAAGGAATCGCACGTTGTCTGCGAAGGGCTGCGGCTTAAACACGGCGGGCTGGGCGACGCCTGCAGTCGGGTGCTGATTGAAAGGGATTTAGTCGGTGTAGACATAACGGTGTAAACATTTACTCCGGAGCCCTGCCGAATGGTATCAAGCGATCGGCAGTTTTGTGTGCGCATCAAACTACTTGATCTGGGAAATCCAGCTCAGCCGCAGAAATTAAACGGAGGGGGTTGACGTATCGGCAATACACTAATAGTCCACACGGTGGTTCAGTGATCGGATCGACGGCTTCACCGAGCTAGTTGTGAGCCGTTTTAGAAGAAAGGTTGGACCATTTTCTACCGCATAATCACTGGGTGGGAAAATTGACCAAATGAGCACCTATGCTGCGGAGAAGAAAAAGACGCATTTGCCAATAATAATTGGGCAATTGAGATGGGCAGAGCAAAAAGTACACAACCAGTAAGGAATTAAAGAGATAAATCGGAAATTCACATCCAGTTAGCATGGTAAAAATATCCCGCATGAAGGTGGGGAAAATGTGCCCTGGACGTTACAACTATTTGCCCAGATCCCCCTGCTAGCGATGGTGTTCCCTACATTACCACGGGCCACCTTTCCAGCAGAGCACTGGCAATGCCAACACATGTGCCCTGATAACATGGAATCTGGAACATGGGTGGATAGTGCACAGGGCATGTGCTGCAGCTGCCACAATTGCTATACAATTGTTGTTGAAAAAGACCAGATTTTGACATTTTGTCGTTGCAATGTGATTTCGGCTCGCACACCACATACCTTAAAAACAACTTTTATATGACTTATAACCTCTTCACATACACTCAACAAATGCTCAGAAATAGTCGATGGCATCGCCGCTTTTCGAGAAAGCTTTGTGGGTCGTAATTCTTGGATTAGTCGCCACGAGTTTCTACATGTAAGTCGACAAGCTATTCATGTGTGAAGTTGCTGTGTGAATAGGTGGTGTTTGAACGCCACTGAGAAGGCTAAGTGTTACCGTGCTGGCCAGTTGCCTGGAATGGAAATATTGTGATATTTGACGGACTACTGGCATTTCGCTGAAAATCAGGTGTCTGAAGAGGTTTACCACCGGTATGGCGAAAATGGCTTAACCTATCTCGCACCGGCAATATATTTGAAGATGTTTGAGCTGAAGGTCCAGGGTCATCGAGAGCGGACTACTTTAATTTCTTTAAAATGACAATAGGAAGCGCGTTAATTCAGAAAATGGCTTGGGTTCTCTGGAACCGGTAATGCATTGAAGTTATTCCAGATGAAAATTTAGGGTCGTCGAAGGTTGACTTGTTCGATTTTTCCTTCGAAGGTACCACTCAAAGGCAACGTGCCACCCCCACTCCTAGAATGAGAATTCCTAAATCCGCACCAGAACTCACCGCTTCACCTATACCTATATCCTCCAATCCAGCGAACGACCGCTCATCTTGACCTCCAATTCACCTCTGACTAAGCCAAAGCGGCACTTCAGCTGCTGAGATTGTGCAGTGTGCAAGAGGCCGGAGCACATTCGCGACGGTGATTGCAGGGCACAGCATTCCAACGGCCGTTCGCACTCACGTACGACGCATCTCTCTATCATTTGCACGCTTCACTAATCACCCCGCGCTCCAAGCGCCCTGCAATCGGCGACAACACGGGGTCAGCTATGCGACTCAGATGTGCAAGAGTCGCCGCCCTCATCGATCGCACAAAACCCCGCGGCAGTCCACGCGCGATGGACTGGCCGCCTCATCCGTCAACTTCCTCTCCTCTGCCATCCGCGGCCGGAGTCCGCCGCTCGCGCATCGCTCCGACGCCCGAGGGCACGGCGTGATCCATCCCCGCCGCGCCGGTCACCTTCGACCCCGTCGGAGGTGGTCGTCACGTGACCTGACGTCATGCGAGCCGCGCTGGCGGGCCTAAATCAGCCGACTGCAGACGCCGAGCTGGCTGTGCGGCACGACGCGTAGGCGCCCCGCAAGTGAGGATCGTGAGAGCGGCAGCCACTTTGAAGTTGGAAGAGACCGAGCCTTGACGGCATCTGTTCTGCATTGTTGTGCGACAACGTAGTAAAGCAGTCGTGATCATTTGTCAAAGCTGGTAGGGCAAATATAAATTATGGTGAGCGTGGCTTTGCAGCGTGGCTTTGCAGAATGAGTTGAAGGGCAAATGAGGTATGATTTGAAGTAGGTGGGGATAAAACAAAAAGGAAAATGATTGTTCGTGTATCCGCGTTGCTGTTCATTGCATTGCTCTTTTCACAACGTACTCGCGAAATGGATATTATATAACTTCCATCGCGCAAAACTGCATTTACATCAGGGGCGATCCGAGGAATCTAAATCGGGTGAGGCAGTCACCACTGCACCCCCCCCCCCCTCCCTCCCCAACAAACAAAAAAATCGTCGGATTTCGACCACTCTATTTTTCGGTTCCCAAAATTCGGAACTTTGGTTTGCTACCTATACATTTCACACAAAAATATCCATGCAATTGTGCTTTAAGGTATTCTTTGGACTCTCATATTTTTACCAATATACTCTTTATAAAAGTGATGAAGCTAGTGTGACCACTAATTTCCTCTCTAAATACTTACTTTTCAGCTGACAAGCAATATAACACAAAGAAAGCGGCTTTGAGCTCAGTAACATGTCGTAAAAATAAGGTGTCAAATAAAATGTAATATGCCCATTTCCTAGTCTAGCCTAACATCAATGAAAAAAGAACATAAGTTCCTACAAAAAGGAAAATTGTTTGGTTTTCTTTTTAAAAAGTGACAACATAAAATCACAATTCAACGGATCGCTTTTTAATGGAAAAATTCAAACCTTCCAAATGACCCCTGTGTTTGCTTTCTGGAGATAACAGGACATGTGTAAAACATATCCTGTGAATTCCTTAACCCGCGCCGTTTTTCCGGCCAAACACTCACACCGTCTGGGGGGGGGGGGGGGGGGCGGTTGAAGATCCCCTCTAAACCCCAAACTAAGCATCGCACGAAAACGAAAGAGGTGTCATCAGGAAGCGCTCGACGAGTAGGGTCCGGGTCCACCCCAAAAACAATTTCCCCCGAAAAGTTACGTCACCAGGGGGGGGGGGGCTAGATTTTCACTTTTCACGACTTACATTGTTTTTGACTCTGGGGAGTTCATTTTGAGGATATATGAAAAAAAGGAAAATTTATTTGAAATGAGAATAGGACATCGAAATCGACCGGGGCCGTAATTTTTTTGCCGCCAAAAATTAAAACTATTTTTTTGACATTTCAAAGCTTTGACTTTTCAAATTTTCTTTAACTTTCCTTTGAAATTGGTAGAGCAGACCCAGAAAGGTTGTTGGAAGTCAACTTGCCCTAATAAAAAATGCCTACTTTAGCCAGAATCCTATTTGAACTGCAATTTGGCAAATAGGTAAAATGTATATGCATTCAAAAACGAAAAATAAAATAAAAATTCAACTCGTACGTTTTATTGCATCAGTAAAGGTAAGCAAACGCTGAAAGTTTCATTAAAATATATATCCGTTAAAACGTGACGACTGGTTGAATTTTTGGGAGGAAACCTCACTTGAACTTGACTAACTCGATGACTCTAGATGACCTGACCTCAAAATTTTGAATCAGCATGTCAAATTGATGTGGGAAAAGGTATGCCAAATTTTGCGCGCTGCCGCGTGCCGTTCGTCCGCTATCCGCGAACAAACCTGGGGGGGGGGGGCGGTTGAAGACTTCCCGAGACGGCACGGGTTACAGCACAATAATAAGATGTCTTGCATGAATTATCATCAGCGTTTCCTAAAATTGGTATGGCTACGTTTGCCCATTCCACAGAAGCACAGCACATCGGAGAGAGGAATTTAAGAATAACCAAATCATTTTTTTTGGCCAGACAAAACCTATACATTTGCTAGACCTGGAAATGCATTGGTTCATACACTAAGAATTTAAGTTTATAATAAGGTACAAATTTAAGTTTGTTCAGGGTTTCAGAATCCCTAAAAATATCATGGAGCATTGCAATTGAAAAAAAAAACACCAACAAAATTTCCACATGCGTCAACCAATTATTTGATGTAGTCATAACTGGCCACATTTCGAGATTGACAACATCTCCTTCCACTCTCCCTACCAAACTTCCTTGGCACTTGCAGGGCTGGAGATCACAAAGTCTGGGATCTAAGTTCATATTTTCAAGGCATATGTTCACAGTGCATATGGAAAATGACAAACTAATATTAGCAGGAACCAAACCGGGGGTCCAGACCACATACCAACTCCAGGCATGGGCACTTGATCACCAACTATGAGGAACATGAACAATATTATAAGCCCAAAGATCAGACCAAACATTTGGTCAGACTAAGCCTGGTTTTGAATTGGGACCAGTTCAACATACCAGTACAAATTGGACGCATTGGAAGATCCAGAGCTGGTTCTGAGTTACTCAGTGATGTCGAGCAAAACTAATTCTCAGATTTGTTTTAATATTTTGTACAAGTTTCTAACCCCTTTAATTTGGCATAAAATGTTTCTAGTTTTGCATACATTATGTACCATGGACCAATTCTGCCGCAAAGCAGGCTGTTAGGGGGGTTAGCTGAGAAGAACCACATCAAAGCCCAGTCTTAGCCCACCGTTCCTGAACGCTTTTAGTTGAGCAGAGTTTCTCATCTCTCCTACCCATCTATGCAGGTAGGAAACTTGTACCAACCCCACAGTGTCGCACAATTCCTTAATTTCATGAATCAATGGGAGCTTTTTGTATGAAGCATGTTCCGATGTAGCCCGAAAGTCAACTTGTAAACAATTTCCTCTGACTGTGCAATGCACTCCGCAGAAACGTTTTATTTCATCTTGCGAAGGCTGCTTTTTTCTTTTTATTTTTTATACCCTACGCTTCGTATGAAACGACAGCGCATAATATGGCAACATTTGGATGAAGGCTGGTCCGCCTTGGGCTGGCCTCACTCATACGTATTTCAGATTATTGATAGAGCTGTTCCAAATTGAATATGTAAATCTCAACTTAAATTTCCAGGATAATTACGAACCACCAATGAACGTTTCATGTGAACTTTTTAATTTTGTGATTTTCCAATGGATAAGAACATCGCTATGTATGAAAATAACATCAGAAAGATCCTTCAGCTCTACTGAAGTGAGGCACTGTCTTAAATGCCTTAGTGGGCGGACCGCCCCTGATTTACATTGATCATCGTCATGGACAAGGAGAAACTGGAGGACTATTTGTATTTGAAAATATAAAATAGCAAATAACATGAAAGCATGCGAATTCAAGTTTTGAACAAATGCAGCCGTATAAATCTGAATGTGCAGATTGGAAAGTTGATAGAGATAATTGTTTAGGTTCGACTAAGACAGAGACAGAGACAGAGACAGAGACAGAGACAGAGACAGAGACAGAGACAGAGACAGAGACAGAGACAGAGACAGAGACAGAGACAGAGACAGAGACAGAGACAGAGAGAGAGAGAGAGAGAGAGAGAGAGAGAGAGAGAGAGAGAGAGAGAGAGAGAGAGAGAGAGAGAGAGAGAGAGAGAGAGAGAGAGAGAGAGAGAGGGAGGGAGGGAGGGAGAGAGAGGAAGAGGCAGAGGTAGAGGCAGAGGAAGAGGCAGAAGCAGAGGAAGAGTAAGAGGCAGAGGAAGAGGCAGAGGAAGAGGCAGATACAGAGACGGAGACAGAGGCAGATAGAAAGGGAGAGAGTGAAGCTGCACTGCTGCAGCTGACCGGGACGGGTGACTGACCGACTATGGAGTGGACTGAAGATGGCCGACACTGGCGGCCGGTCGGACGGGACGGGTGGGCGGTCGGCCATTTCCGCCTCAGTTCCGGCCGTGACGAGAAGAGCGTGACGACCTGGCGGCTGATCTGACCTGGGCGGGGGGGGGGGGGCAACCTGCGACCTACTGACCGCCCATCTCGCGGAAACCGGGTGTCGTGGGAAAGCGGTGTGGCCGGTTTGCCGGCGACCCGTGGTTTTGATGAGGACTCGCTGGGGTGTCGGCAGTTAGTTGGCGGCTGGTGCTGAAGTGGTGAGGCCGAGTCTCTCCGATCTTGGCCGTAGCGCCGGCGAGTCGATACGACCGACACATCGAACGGCAACCAGCACAAGGTGGGCACGTGCAGTGGCGTAGCCAGGATTTGGTCCGGGGGCGAACATCCGGCGAGGGCCCCGGCCTGCTTATTAGATCACCACTTTTCCGATACTCATCGGATTTTGGCCACTTTATTTTCAAAGTAACCCTATGCTTCTATATATATCTATGTATGCACATATATGTATATATATGTATGTATGTATGTATATATGTGTACATATGTATGTATGTATATATATATATATATATATATATATATATATATATATATATATATATATATATATATATATATATATATATATATATATATATATATATATATATATATATATATATATATATATATATATATATATATATATATATATATATATATATATATATATATATATATATATATATATATATATATATATATCGAGGAAACCATGATTAAACACTAGAGCATAAGGCATTCCGCGTTCGCCCGCTAATGCGAGAGCTGTCATCAAGCTCCAACTGTGTGGTAAGAACCAGAAAAACATGCCGTTGAATGGCGACAACAGCGAAGAAAACAAAGAATATTACGGAAAATAAATGAACATTAACACATCTCTGACGAAGGAATGCAGCTTGGGTAAAAGTGCGGTTCAACATCTACATGAACGCAATTGCTTCTGTCTGTTACCCTCTGTGTTCAGACTTAGTTTAACAGGGAGGGCATTCATGATAAGGTTGAGACCCATACTGCTATGCCTTTTCAACACCTTCATATTTCCTCAAAATAAGATGTGAATACCAGTGAGGGGAAATAAGTGTAAGATTTGTGGATTGCGATTGGGAAGATTGGGAAGGAGTGGCAGCGGGCCTCACCAGCTCTACCCAACACGCAGCATCCTGAGAGTTATTTTTCTCTCTTTTTGCTTAACCGGTGTCACCCAGGTCCACTGGCACGTTTGGAGCGACTGTCGTCACAGCCATCGCTGGGCTGTCTTTCTCGCTATCGCTGGAGCGGCCGTAGTTGCCAGAGAAGCTGTGGTCAGGCCACTGAGACGGCTGTGGCCGTTTGGGCGATTGTCACCGCTAGGACGGCTGCGGCCGTGGTCACATGGATGCGGCCGCCACCGCTGGGGTGGCGGTATCTGGCCTTCCCAGTCCTGGACAGAATTTATGCCCCTCACGGATATCTCCTCTCTGAGGCTGTCCCTCAGTGTTCCACGCACCCATCGCTAGTTCTCAAGGACTCTCTTATCTCTCAGGAGACCCCGATCCCTCAGGTGCCGATCCCAAAGTTCAGAAACATTCCATTCAAGTCCTATCTGGCTCTCCGGGGACATATTCATCCGCCGGGAGCCCCCTCCGAACTCCATGGGCCATTCCTAGTCCTCGACAAACCTGTCTAGCTTTCAGGAGAATCCTGCAGCTTCGGGACAGGCCTTGCAATTTCTAGCAAACATCGCCAGTTCTCGGAACTCTCGTCGGCTCTGAGGTGACTGTTTTTCATCCCTCGGGAGGTTCAGGAGCATCACAGTCCAGTGAGCTCTAGTTCTCAGGGATCCTTCACAGTCCTCGACAGGCTTTCGGGCTATCAAGGATGTTCTAGCTCTGAAACTGACCCTCAGAATTACTCACCATCATCGCTGACCTTTAGAGACTCAATGGATCTTAGGTGGTCTTGTTCTTCTCATAGGGATCCCTTCCAAAACTCTTGGACATCCAAATCCAGTCCTTCCTAGCGATCGGTGGCTATTTTCAATCGTCAGGGGTCCTCCCAGCAGGAAGGGCTCTCCCCAGTCTTTGAAGTCTGTTTAGCCTCAAGAGCTTTCTAGCGCTGACGTGGGCCCTCAGTATTCCTCAAAACCATCGCTAGACTTAAGGATTCTCCTCAGCTCTTGGGGGGGGGAGGGTTCTGTTAGCCTTAAAGTGCCCTCTAAAGCTGCTTGAGAAACCCTTTCCATTTATCGTATACTGTTGCCCATCAGCCCATCAGCCCACTAGCCCATCAGTACACAAGCCCACCAGCCCACCAGCCCATCAGCCCACCAGCCCACTGTTCTGTGTAGAGGATGCCGGATGCTGGTTTTTATAGTCAGTCTGGGAAATTTAGATGGCAAAATTAGAGGTTCGAATGGAATTGGAAATTGAAAATGGAGACGAACGCCTATGGACCTTACGAACGCCAACGGGAAATTATGAAGGTGTACGGGTCCTAACAAGCGCCAGCTTTCCCCTTACCGAACACAGAATCAACGTCTTTTCTAATCAAACATTGACATCCTACATACAGATGCACAGTCTGCATTCTTGGTTCATAACCGTTCAAAGTTTACTTGCGATTTGATGAGTGTGGGGATCCGATGAGCCAGACCCCCCGCAAGAACTTAAATAATATAACAAATGTCATTTCTGAGAAGAGAAATTGATCGATTTCGAAATAAAGTGGCAGAAATTCGAGGGCTTTAAAAGGTATGTGGTTAGTCCGGGCTCTATTCGCAAAGTCCGCCTCCTTTTTGGGCAACTCCTTGCTACGTTCCTGCACCCACGGCAGTGGAAGACTTTTGTGCCGTGCTTTTCTTCATAGATAATTCAGTTTTCATTTCGAAGGTTGGATGTGTCGTGTAATGAGAGCATGACGATGGTGTACATACGGACGTAAATATCATGAGATCATGGCAATCTTTATATCACTATTATCACGGAAAGAGAGGGTAAAGCCAGAGCAAGTATATTCTTTTGTATGCACAACAAGCAGAGATGATATGAGTGACCCGGTGATCTGGTCTGACCTGCTGCCCGACCCGACCCAACCAAGCTCGACCTTCATGCCTGGACAACATTCATGTTACAACATTTCAATTCTTCCTTTCAATTCATCCGAATTTAACCGTTTTCAATCGTGACCAACGTGAACTTCTATCACCATTCTGCTCTGAAGTACTCGGAGTGTTTGGCTCAAAGACAGGGTTTTAGGCCTATATATTTCAGCTTGTTATATATATTTTAGGCATTTGATGCATTTTAGACACCATAGTGCCAATATTGTATATTTTAGACAATTTTAGTTTTGAAGCACTGGATTCACGCTCAACATCAATCGTCATTTAAGCAACGTGAGGAGTAGACTGCTGCCACATTGAGCGCCAGGCTTGGTTCAATGCATAACTCGCAGCCATGACGTGATAGTTTCCTGAGGCGTGTCGCTCTGTCCATTGGTCGCTCTCTCCATTAGTCGCTCTGTCCATTAGTCGCTCTGTCCATAGCGTACACTCGGACCATGCGTTCATGCCTAGCCGGATTAATCGGCAATATGCTGCGAATGCCTGTGCTTCTAACTATGCTGGTGCCCGCCTTATCGGCGTGTGTCGACATCAGACGTCACTGGTAACATCAGACGTCACTGGTAACATCAGACGTCACTGGTAACCACACCATATATGTGTGGACTCGAGACGCCGCCAGTAACCATGCCCGGTGTGCGTCGAAATGAAACGCCGCCGATAACCACGCCTGGTGTGTCGATATGAGATGCCGCTAGTAACCATGGCCGATGTGTATCGATACAAGGTGACGATAGCAAGGAGTTACCGCAGTCGCCGCGAAAAAGAATATCGGTAAGGGTTGCACGAGAAAGTAACAGTAACAGATTGCAAAAAAAAGTGCAATCCGATTCTTCCCAATCAAATGTTTTCTACAAAATGATCCCATTCACTTTGGTGTCACCCAAAAAGGCCAAAAATATAGGATCGCAAATCGTGCAATCCAAGTTCTGATCATCCCTGGAAACGTGTTTTGGAAACGCCTACTTGGTGTGGCAACACAAAAGTAAATTTTCCGCCAATTTAACTGAACATTAGCAGGGGATGTCAGGACCGAGTTCATGCCCATCGCTAACATAGTATTCAGGGAAGTGGATAGACCGTAAGAATAGAATGTCCATGAGACGGTGCGCATTACTGCGACATTTCTGTCGTATTTACTACGACATTTCTATTGTATGGACTGCTGGGTGTTCACGCCGTTTTTGGAACAATGACACGTGTATACTTTCAGAAAGTTTGCGGCACAGTTTGTAGACGCCAAGCTCCTCGTGTTTGAAAAGTTAGTCGGACATTGTCTCCAGGAACAGTTACGTATTGAGCCGTGAGAGGCATTCTCGCGGTCTGCCAAGCCGACTGCCGATGCGCAACTGTTGTACTACTGATGCTATTTCAGGGGTGGAGCTTTGCACATTTTACTGGTACTGCTTCAGGGGTGCAACTGTGTGCACCTTACTGTTACTGCTTCAGGGGTGGAACTTCATGGACTTTTGGTGTTGCCATTGTACCACAAATAATTTATAAGTTGACCATTAGGTCATTAGTAATGCATGGGAAGAATAGCATTCAAATTCGGCTTGGCAACACCAATAATTGTGCAGGATATCCATCTATCTACTGTTTGCAACGGAAATAATAGCAACTGTCCATAATTGCATGTAGACGGCAGACACGTGACCGGCTATGGTAAATATTCGCCACAATTTCGCGAGCGCGATCCATTTAGCTGTGACTCGAGTACCATGGCTGCGCGACAGTCCCTTTCGTGTGGACACATCACTGTCTCTTTGCATTGGTACCTTTGTTGCTCCGATTCTAGCTGTGTCCAGGCCGCTCCCGATATAAAAAGGTCACTTTTGCGGGAGGTAGGCAGGCTAGTGGTTAACAAATTTACCGCCAATGACCTATGGATGACGGTTGATGACCTACTCTGGTCGATATGTTGGCAGTTGATGACCTACTCTGGTCGATATGTCGGCAGTTGATGGCCTGCTCTGGTTGACATATCACCAGTTGATGACCTGCTCTGGTTGACAGGTCGACACAACTGATGATGACGCGGTGCACGGTGACGATGCTGCTGGTGACGTCGGCGGCGATGATGCTGCTGACGAGCGTCCGCGGCCAGGAGGAACCGTTCGAGCTGACCATTGTCCAGTACCAACACCCCGTGGTCGGAGATCAGGTCAGTGACCGGCGCAGGGAGGTCAGACCACGTGGGTGGATGGTACACCTAATTAGTGAATTGTGCCTGCAACGTGGACAAATGTGTGGATGTATACTACTTTGCGGGTGTCCCGAATGCACAGCAGCGCTTAGACATCTACAGTAACCCGCGAGATTAAACATTAGGATCATTAGGATCATTGGAATCGTGAAAAGCATGGTCGTTCACCTGGACATACAATGACCTGCTTGGCACTCACATTAGTTTCAGAGAAATCGCATCCTTAATATCACTGAATGGAGCGCAGTGCGACCGCCATTTCCAGACGACCCCTATCATCCGGAAGTTCTCCGACGAACCAGCTGGCACAGGTGTCCAGCTCCGCAGCGGTCGGTGTGTTTCAGGAGCACTATCTGATGCGAGTGAAGCAGACGGTGGAGCTGATTGAGGCTCATGGCAAGACCACTGTACTTCTGCTGAACACTGGCGGAACAAAGTCGCCCGCCGCCGACCCTTCGCAGCCGATCGTGTTCCCGGCAGCTACAGTGAGTGCCCCAGTGACGGCAGCTACAGCGGGTGTCTCGGTGACGGCAGCTACAGTGAGTGTCCCTTTAACGACAGCCACAGTGAGTGTCTCGGTAACGGTAGCTACAGCGGGTGTCTCGGTGACGGCAGCTGTAGTGAGTGTCCCGGTGACGGTAGCTACAGTGAGTGTCCCTTTAACGACAGCCACAGTGAGTGTCTCGGTAACGGTAGCTACAGTGAGTGTCCCGTTAACGACAGCCACAGTGAGTGCCTCGGTAACGGTAGCAATATTAAGTGTCTCGGTGACGGCAGCTACAGTGAGTGTCTCGGTAATGGCAGCCACAGTGAGTGTCTCGGTAACGGTAGCTACAATGAGTGTCCCGTTAACGACAGCCACAGTGAGTGTCTCGGTAACGGTAACAATATTAAGTGTCTCGGTGCCGCAGCTACAGTGAGTGTCTCGGTAACGGCAGCTACAGTGAGTGTCCCGGTGACGGCAGCTACAGTGAGTGTCCCGGTGACGGCAGCTACAATGAGTGTCCCGTTAACGACAGCCACAGTGAGTGTCTCGGTAACGGTAACAATATTAAGTGTCTCGGTGCCGCAGCTACAGTGAGTGTCTCGGTAACGGCAGCCACAGTGAGTGTCCCGGTGACGGCAGCTACAGTGAGTGTCTCGGTAACGGCAGCCACAGTGAGTGTCTCGGTGACGGTAGCTACATTAAGGGTCTCGGTGACGGCAGCTACAGTGAGTTTCTCGGTAACGGCAACCACAGTGAGTGTCTCAATAATGGCAGCTACAGCGGGTGTCTCGGTGATAGTATCACACCACGCAACTGCTTGCTTCAAGTTCAATTGCATTCGTACATTATTGTCCATCGATTATAGGCATAAGTGCATTGTGATCCTTGACTTTTATTATCGACAGCATAGTAGACAATGCCATCAACCAACGCACCATGAGGTGATTAAATGGCCGTGGTGAACATGAACTGGAAGGCTTTAATTCGATCCTTTCGACACATTTTTGCTGCAGCCAGCGTGCATTATCTAATTACATGTTGAAAATACATGTTGAATACATGTCTAAATACATGTTGAAATGTGAGGTCACAAATAGCTTACCGTGAAAATGGTCACCACTGGTGATGCTGCCAGTGGAGAACTGCTGCATGGCTCTAATTGATCAGTAAAAACTGAGCGTAGAACATTTTCAAAGAACTAAGATCTTCGAAATAACGGTTAATGTGCACCGAGTAAGATATATTTCAATGATGTTTCTGATGATACCTCAATGCTCACGGCTTATAACATAGTGTCGTCAAAGTGGGGAAGGAAGCACGTATCATGCCCATCTCCAATCAATTTCAATAGTAAGCTATGGAGCTTGCCGGGCAAGAGTTAACCTGAGACCTGCCCTGTATCCCCGCTTTCACTGGTACCGACTTTAATGCCTCGGAAATTCGCTGCCAGCACCAAGTCTACCGTCATTGACACCGCGCTCTTCTGCCAGGCTCTGTCACTCGTCGACTTCGAGGACGGCATGAAGGGTCTGAAGACGCGACTGGCCACCTCCGAGGAGCACTTCGTGGCGGCGAACGTGCGTTCCTCGCAGCTGGACCACCACCTGTCCAAGTCGATCGTCACCAAGCTGGACGGCCGGTCGGTGGGCGTCATCGGCTACGTGTCGCCCTACCTGAACGTGAGCTCGTCACAGCCGAACCGGCCGACCTGCACGAAACGTGGGCGCTATTCCGCCAGCAGGCAGCAAATGCCCCGAATGTTGTCGGTGTACCGACGCCAGGGAATGGCCGGTCTGACGCGGTCAATCCGACTGGAGCTGCGTCAAAATATTCCCCCACTCCTGAACAAACAAAAATGTGGGGGTCAATGCATTTGATGAAGAGCTGTAAGGAACTTAACGACTAGCGTGCGAAATATTGTGAAAGTAATTCAGGAAGTGGAATTGATTCAGGAATTCCGCTGACAATGTCACTCCCGGGACGTTGGTCCCGGGATCTGTCACGCGGAACTGCCCGCCACCTCACCCGACCTGACACGGCCGTGAACAGTCGCGCACGGGCCCAGGTGTGGTGACCCACCCGCACACAAACACTCACTAACGCAGGCAGAACTTCCGCGGAAGTGGAGAGGCGAGGACGTTAAAGACGCCGGTAAATCGCACGTGGTGGTGACATCTGCCGTCCAGAGGCTCGTTGTCAGTGCGCTTAAGGGCAAACGGCTTAGCACCCGACCAGCTTAATCCTTAGCTGTGCTGGTGCTCAGAAAATGGTAAACGGGAACCCCGAGACAATGAGATGAGCTTGGCGGTGACTACGACCTCTCTAAGCTTGCTGACTTGTTTGTTTGCGTGACCTTGGGCATAGAAGTAGGGAAACAAATGAAAGTACATTTACATTTTGCAAGTACATTTTTAGTCAATTCCTTCCAGAGACGCTATATTACGCTATGGTACGCTAGGACTAGTAACTAATATTGGGGAAATTGTGTGAATATGCCTCCACTCCACCTTCATCCACGACAGAGATTGCAGCCACAGACAGAGATTGCAGAGATACAGAAACATGGAACAGGATATGCTTAACTGGCATCTCAATGTACCAGCAGTGATTGGTTGGTTGATTGGTTTGTGACTGGCTAGTGACTGGTTATTGAATGGTTAGTGACCGGTTAGTGACTGGTTAGTTACCGGTCGGATGGTCGACAGGTGCTGTTGGATGCCGAGGCGGACGCGCCCCTGATCGTGTCTGAGGTGGCCGCCATACGGGACGAGGTGCGGCGGCTGAAGAGTGCCGGGGTGCGCGTCATCATCGGTATGTGCCCTCATTCACACACGTGGCCGTATCTGCCATATAGATACTCGCATCATCTACATCCACATCACGCACATACTTCACACTCACACAACACCCACATCCCACCCACCACCCACACCACTCCCACACCCTTCACATTCACTCACCCACCCACACACTTCACATGCACCCACCCACCCACCAAGACCCACACCATACTCGCACCCACACACACACACGCACTACACAGGCGTGCTTATTCCACAACCAAATCTATTTAGCCTTCCCCATACGACACACTTGTTATGTGGGTATGGATATGACGTTCCAGGGTGACGATTCTGATATCAAGCGCCTGCATGAGGGACGAATCCAAGAATTGTCATGGGGGCACTCGTTTGGTGGGGCACTGCGAAGGTACCCTGAGGGGCGCCCTCGGCTGGATATCCGTCTAAGATAAGGGTGTGGGGGCACTTGAACACTTCCAATGGGCGTCTTTTCTTAAGAGGGCGCCTCTTCCCTCCAAGGAGCCGCCTATTCCTCTCGAGGGGCGTCTCCGGCTGAACAATCCGTTGTGCGAGAGTGGAGTGCTTTCAAACCTTCCCGGAGAGGCGGCTTTTCCCGGAATGAGGGGCGCCACCTGCAATGCACATGCCCCCAGTGCCCTCATGTATTCGCTCCTGGCCGGCATCAGTAACAACAACTAAGCGGAACCCCTGACATGGTTTAATATATAAAAAGGTTCGTGATGGCCTATTGAGCCTGCAAACCATAGCATGCGTGTTGCTTCTCGGCTCATATCAGCCTCTGTTTGCTGTGTGTGTGAAAACGTAACGAGAGCGCGGGGGAGGAACTTTGAAGCAATAACACCGGGACGGCTGAGCAATCTGGAACTGATGAGCATGTTGAAGATCTTGTAACGGAATTGAAACGTAGGAATACAATATTCCGTGAATGATACTGCAATAGCTAATTGCCGTCGCGATATTGAACGTCGGGTGCTGAGTACATGTGTGCTGAGTATGCCGCGAACATGGTATCGGGTGGTGAGTATATGTGTGCTGAGTATGCCGCGAACATGGTATCGGGTGGTGAGTATATGTGTGGTGGGTATGCCGCAGACATGGTATCGGGTGGTGAGTATATGTGTGGTGGGTATGCCGCAAAATGGTGGAGTATATGTGTGTGGGTATGCCGCGAACATGGTATCGGGTGGTGAGTATATGTGTGCTGAGTATGCCGCGAACATGGTATCGGGTGGTGAGTATATGTGTGTGGGTATGCCGCGGACATGGTATCGGGTGGTGAGTATATGTGTGATGGGTATGCCGCAGACATGGTATCGGGTGGTGAGTATATGTGTGCTGAGTATGCCGGAACATGGTATCGGGTGGTGAGTATATGTGTGGTGGGTATGCCGCAGACATGGTATCGGGTGGTGAGTATATGTGTGCTGAGTATGCCGCGAACATGGTATCGGGTGGTGAGTATATGTGTGGTGGGTATGCCGCGAACATGGTATCGGGTGGTGAGTATATGTGTGCTGAGTATGCCGCGAACATGGTATCGGGTGGTGAGTATATGTGTGGTGGGTATGCCGCAGACATGGTATCGGCTGTTGAGTACATACGTGTGCTGGGTGCTGGTTGGTTGGTTATTTGGGCTCAGGAGCGCATCGACTGCATTGGTCACATAGCGGCGCCCACTGTATGCTGGGTGTGCCGCAGACATGTTATCGGGCGTTGAATACATGTGTGTCGGGTATGCCGTGGACACAGCATCGGGTGATGAGCTCACACGTGTCCGTTGTACCGCAGACATGGTATCGGGTGTTGAGTACAAACGTGTGCTGGGTGCTGGTTGGTTGGTTATTTGGGCTCAGGGGCGCATCGACTGCGCTGGTCATATAGCGTCCACTGTATGCTGGGTGTGCCGCAGACATGTTATCGGGCGTTGAATACATGTGTGTCAGGTATGCCGCAGACATGGTATTGGATGTTGGATACATGTGTGCTGGGTATGCCTCAGCCATGGTATCGGGTGTTTGACACATGTGTGCTGGGTATGCCTCAGCCATGGTATCGGTTGTTTGACACATGTGTGCTGGGTATGCCTCAGCCATGGTATCGGGTGTTTGACACATGTGTGACGGGTGTGCTACAGCCATGGGCAGCGCCGGCCACCAGTCGAACGTAGAGGTGGCGCGGCGGGTGCCGGATCTGGATCTGGTCGTCTCCACCCCGACCGAGGTGGCCACGGACGAGTTCCCCCAGATGGTGAGTCCCACGGAGGAATTATCACAGATGGTGAGTTCCACGGGTGAGTTCTCCCAGGCGGTGAGTCCCACGGGTGAGTTATCACAGATGGTGAGTTCCACGGGTGAGTTATCACAGATGGTGAGTTCCACGGGTGAGTTATCACAGGCGGTGAGTTCCACGGGTGAGTTATCACAGATGGTGAGTTCCACGGGTGAGTTCCCCACATGGTGAGTCTCACGGATGAGTTATCACAGATGGTGAGTCAGCAGATGAATACTCTCCGAGGGTGAGTTGATATCAGAGCTATTTCCTCAGATGGTGAATCGACAGACAGGTTACCTCAGATGAGTTCCTTGCATGAATCCTAGTGTGTGTATCCCACAGACACGTTCTCGCATATAACGAGTCCCACACTTCAGTTCGTTAGATTTATTTATCTCTTGTAGTACGCCCCGCAGATTAATTTCATGGATGGTAGGCCGTAGCCCGAGTTTTTTTTTCTCGCCGATTGTGAGTGTCTCCTTCCTTGAGTGTCAGATTGACGCGAGTATGCCCTACGGACATGCCTGTTACGTCAGTGAAGAAGGTTTAAATGTGGAGGAGCAGAACGCTCTTTATATATATATATTGTTCATACGACGCTGTATAGCGACTCAGAAACGGTGCGACTCAGGCCGCATAGCTACTCAGAAACCGTGGCTGCCTGCTTGCGAGCTCCCGAAGCCGATGGGTGTCGGGCATGCTCAGTGGTCACCGCCAGCTTCCTCAGGTGTTCCAGCGCCCTGACCAAGGACCAGGTTCTTGAGACTTCTCAAAGCCTTGACCGACGCCCATCGCCAGGCTCCTCAGATGTGTCAGAGACTTGACGAGTGGTCGCCGCCAGGTGACCCCGTCCCTGCGGACCAAGGTGCCACTTCTGGAGATCCCCGTCACCGGCGACAATCAGATTGGCGTGACGCGACTGGTGTTCGACGCACGCTCCCACCTCAAGAACAGCGCCGGCCTGTACAGGGCCGTCAAGACCAACGTTCAAGGTGGGCGTCCGAGCTGGGGGTGTGTTCTAGTCAGGGTGGGTGTCCGAGTCAGGGTGGGTGTCCTAGCCAGGGTGGGTGTCAAAGCTGGGGTGGTGTACGAGCCGGGGTGGGTGTCCGAGTCAGGGTGGGTGTCCGAGTCAGGGTGGGTGTCTGAGCCGGGGGTTGGTGTCCGAGTCAGGGTGGGTGTCCGAGTCGGGGTGGATGTCCGAGCTGGGGGTTGGTGTCCGAGCTGGGGGTTGGCGTCCGAGTCAGGGTGGGTGTCCGAGTCGGGGTGGATGTCCGAGTCAGGGTGGGTGTCTGAGTCGGGGTGGGTGTCCGAGTCAGGGTGGGTGTCCGAGTCGGGGTGGGTGTCCGAGCCGGGGTGGGTGTCCGAGCTGGGGGTGGGTGTCCGAGCTGGGGGTGGGTGTCCGAGCTGGGGGTTGGTGTCCGAGCCGGGGTAGGTGTCCGAGTCAGGGTGGGTGTCCAAGCCGGGATGGATCTCCGAGGAAAGCGGGTGTCCGAGCCTGGGAAAATCGGTATTCTGAAACGGCTTCAATGATGCAGCGTCAGGTAAAAACGTTAATAGCAGACAAGAGCTTCGGTTAGTGGGTGACCGGGTACCCCGTGAACCGCGCTGACCTGGGTGACGTCACCGATGGACGATCTGTAGGGAGGAGACAGTCATCCACGAGCTTCCGATCTGACCTGGGTGACGTCGCCGACAAATAGCCCGGAGGGGGAGACAGTCGGCTGCTGACCTGACCCGGGTGATGTCGCCGACACATGGCCTGAAGAGAGGGGACAGTCACCCACGAGCCCCCGACCTGACCTGGATGACGTCGCCGACAGATGACCTGGACGCGGAGGTGACGCGGCTGATGAGCCGAGACATGAAGCCGCCGCCGCCCGCTCTGGACCGAGCGCTGACGTCGGCGCCGACGCTCATCTCCGGCCTGGACGTCGACTGCGCCGCCGCAGAGTGCGACATGGGCAAGATCATCGCCGACGCCATCAAGTGGAGGGTGAGCGGCGACGACGCGACGCCGCGCGGCGAACGGTCGTGACGTGACGTGGCGTCGTGACGCGACTGTCGTGTGACGTGTCGCGGCACGACAGCATTTGACGGGATGTGACGTAGCATGGTGTGACTGTTGGCACTCGATGTGTCGGGACTGTTGTGTTGCGCAGGGGCGGATTCAGACATATGCGTCGGGGCGCCCATCTGGAGGGACGATATTTCCTCGAAGGTGCGCCGCCCAGAAAGGTTCTGGATATACGCCGTTGAGCAGGGAGGGGAGGGGGCTGTTCCCGAGCATACTGAAGAAACGCATTTTCCTCTCGGGGTGCGTTTTCTTCTTAATTGGGCGACTAATTTTGTCAGAGGGGCACCTTTGGCCGAGCAAACCGTTCAACATGGGGTTTACATTTCCCAGCCAAATGGGAGCTACTCTTCCATAGGAGGGGGCGGGGGGGGGGCACATTCTCTCAATGCACCTATCGCGATGTGACGTCAGCCAATGACGAGTCATTTCTAGTGCTACCAACTCCGTAACTCGACTGGTAAATGTTGGATGGAAAATTTCACGTATTCCAGCATCGAGGAATATCTGGAACTTGGAGGCAAATTGATATGCCAACATTGCAATCCAGATTCTACAAGATGACCAAAAGGGACTCTCGTCCAAACCACCAGGGGAGCTCAGAGCAAGGGAAAATCGGCGATATTTCATGTTTGTGTACCAACTACCTCACCTTCTGTCCAAATTTAGGCAATATACTATTTTACCAAATGCCGACATACAGAAACCTTCATATACCGAAATTTAGACATCATACATTTAGGCGTCGGAATGTGGAAACCTTGACATCAAAATAGAGTGCATCTGCAGGTTTGCGTGACTAGCAATCTAGCAGTAGTTTGAGTAGTAACACAACCCAAACAGATGAAATCTACAAACCTGTTTTTATGTATCCAGAAACACGCATCAGGCGAATCAAGCTAAGTACCATTCTTGCAGTGTTCATTCTATATTCATGTTTAGCCGAGTTTAGCCGAGTCTAGTCCAGTGGTATAACTAACGAGGTCCCCTGTATGAGGTGTTCCCACCGTGAATGAGCTCGCGTGATGTTCCCACGGTGGGGGGCCTCGTGCAATCTGTTCATAGGGTGAACAGGCTGGCGTGATATGTTCCCAAGGTGAAAGTCGTGTTATATGTTCTCATGGTGAGGGCTCGCATGGTCTGCTCCCGTGTGATATGTTCCCATGGTGAAGGGCATAATATATGTTCCGAAGGTGAAGGGCATAATATATGTTCCCATGGTGAGGGCTAGTGTGACCTGTTCCAAAGGCGGAAGTGGGGTTTGTGTGATCTGGTCCCGTGTGATATGTTCCCACGGTGAAGGTGGGGTTTGTTTGATCTGCTCTCACGGTGGGGGTGAGGTTCGTGTGGTCTGGTCTCACAGTGAGATGGTCATTGCGTTTCAGATGGGAAGTCGTATCAGTGCAGCATTGGTGGGCAGCGGCGCCTTCCACGGCACCTGGGATGGTAAGTCCCGTCTGTCCCTCCAACTTCTCTAGACGACACCTGGGATGGTATGCCACTCCTCCTGTCTCTCCAGCTTCTCTAGACGGCACATGGGAGGGTATGCCACTCCTCCTGTCCCTCCAGCTTCTCTAGACGGCACATGGGAGGGTATGCCACTCCTCCTGTCCCTCCAGCTTCTCTAGACGGCACATGGGAGGGTATGCCACTCCTGTCCCTCCAGCTTCTCTAGACGGCACATGGGAGGGTATGCCACTCCTGTCCCTCCCAGCTTCTCTGGACGGTACCTGGGACGGTATGCCACTCCTCCTGTCCCTCCAGCTTCTCTAGACGGCACATGGGAGGGTATGCCGCTTCACCTGTCCCTCCCAGCTTCTCTGGACGGTACCTGAGATGGTATGGCACCCCGTCTGTCCCTCTCAGTTTCTCTGGACGGCACCTGGGATGGTAAGTCCAGGCTCTCCCTCCAGCTTCTCTGGACGGCACCTGGGAGGGTATGCCACCCCGTCTGTCCCTCCAGATTTTCTGGACGGCACCTGGGATGGTAAGTTCAGGCTCTCCCTCCAGCTTCTCTGGACGGCACCTGGGAGGGTATGACACCCCGTCTGTCCCTCTCAGCTTCTCCAGACGGCACCTGAACATCCAGCCCGAGGTACACGCTAAAAGTAAGCGTATTATTAGGTACACGGGAGTTGGGTGCTGAACGTGACAAAGAACCATTACCCCCATGTGCAGGGAGTAAATATGACGGATATAAATCGCTAGGAATGTGACTGGACTGAGGCACAACACATTAAAAATATTACTGAAATACATATGCATTTGCTCGCGCACGATAACAATCTGATTGTATGGTAGTTTAGGGTCGCATCGGCTGCACAGGTCATACAGCGATGTTGATCTGAGAACATTGCATTGCATTGCATTGCAATTATTTAGTACTGATTAACAGACAGTTTTAGATGATAAAAAACGGCAATCCTGGCTTGAAGTTGAATGGCGGTGGCAGTGATAGCGTTGGATGCTGTGTACTGTGAGCACGTCCACGTCCGGGTAACTTATCCCAGTGCAGTTGGTTGTGTGAGCCGATGATGGGACAATCGATGACGATGCCGTGACGGATGAATTGGCGGCGAGGGACGTGACCCTCGGGCGCCGACAGGCATGGTCAGGATGTCGGACGTAGACGCCGCCATCGACGACGACATCAACCTGTACATGGGTCGGCTGCGGGGTGAGGACATCAAGCCCATGTTCCAGCAGGCCGTCACCAGCCAGGCAGAGTTCCTCCAAGTGTCGGGTATGTACTTAGCTAACCATAGTGCTGTCAGGCTGGGTACATATCCAGCTATTCAGAAGTCCCGCAGGCGTCAGCTGCATCCCAAGCTAGGCAGAGTTCCTCTAGTTGTCAAGCATGTCGTCAGAGTTCCCCTACACGTCAGCTACATTTCCCGCTATTCAGTTTCTCCAGGTGTCAGCTGCATCCCCAGCGAGGTAGAGTTCCTCCAGCTGTTAAATGCGTTCCATCCAAGTCAGGGTTCCCCGAAATGACAGCTACATACCGAGCTAGGCAGAGTTCTTCCAACCATCAGACATATCCCTAACCAGTCCAGCAGTTTCTCAGAATCTGACGGGAATTATGCCTTACGCGATGCGAGTGCTATCTTGTCACCCTCTTGAGCATACAAGGAGACTGGAAACCTCTCGAGATTCAGGGGGAAGTGGGATCCAGTAGGAAAATTGCTCCCAGATACAGTAAAGATAGGAAGGCAGATACAGACATGGGAATGACGTTCTATGGCAAGTACAGACATGGGAATGACGTTCCATCAGAATTTCAGCATGCTCTTTCCAGTAAGACTTCAACACCTTGAATTAATTGTCAAAACAGCATTACCCAACCTCCAAACGACAAAAACAAGATAATCATTTTCTGGAGAGGATAATGTTCCAGATGCAGACAAATTCGACGAACAGCCTGCTTTTCCGACGTCGGGTAACGCCCTGTGGTGGGGTCGACAGGCCTGCGGATGACCGTCGACCCGGCGTCGCGCCAAGTGTCGCAGCTGCGCATCGAGTGCTCCACGTGTCGGCCACGCGGCATGCAGCCGCCAGAGGTGGGCGGCCTCTACACGCTCGGCTTCATCACGGGCGGCAACACCCGACCGGCCAGCTTCGCCGGCGCAACCGACACCGGTGAGCGGAGGGGGGGGGGGGTGGCCAAGACGTTCAGCTCCGGGTATCGACGGTCCCGGGCTCAGCACTCGCTCCACCGGGGTCGGGACATTTCCCAGTCCCGCGGCCCGTCGGCGAAACGGTGCGGGTGGCGCCGTCAGGCATGCTCGTGCATGAAGTGAGCCGTGAAACGCCCAACAAACAAACAGACAAACAACGCCAGTGAGCGGCGCGCCGCACGTCCGCGCTGTTTGTGATGTTTGTGGTGGCCCGACGGCGTTCCTGCCTGCTTCTTGAGAAGTCGGACCCGTGGGGGAGGGGGAAAGCCATTTGAGACTTGATTCATGCACAGCTAACCTTTCGAGGGCAACGCACTTGGGCTGCGGTTGTTTGTTGGTGAAATCTGATAAATGTTAGGCATATCGCTACTCATGTTGCAATAAATGATTAATAGTTGGGATATTGCATGGGCAAAAAGGAGGTCTATATATGTGCTGTGACAAAGGATAATTGGCTAACGATATTCTGAAAGGACGAATACGGCTAGCAGCAATGAACTCCGATAATATAGAGAATACACCTTGCAGGCAAAACGTTGCAGTAAAAAAAAAGAAGCTGAGTATGTATAAGCGAGCGAGTAGAACCATATCAATGAGTGTACTTAGCTAGCCATAGTTCTTTCAGGTTGCGTGTATATCCAGCTATTCAGAGGTCCTTCAGGCGTAACGTATGTGTTATAAACATAATACAACAAATTGTGTTGTATTATAATGCAACATACTTAGTTTATAATAGAAGAAAGTGTGTATTATAAACTAGGCGAAATATCTTTTAGTTTATAATACATACTTTGCTGAACATTATTTTTAGCATTATTCAGGTGTATGCCAGTCAACAGTATCATTTCACTGTTGACAAATAACCGACATAGAAATACACTCAGTGTCCTTTCGTTTTCGTTTCGGTAGCAAGAGCATCAGGCCATTTCAAACCCAAACGACAGCACCGCATTGGCGGTGTCGGACGTCTCCTCCGGCGGCCACGCACTGATCGCACCACGTTGTCGGCAGACATGCCGCTGATTGGTTGGTTATTAGCTTCATGACACGTCGACCGTTGAGTCATGCGGTGTCGCCAATCTCTCACGCCGATTGGTCACGGGCGAAGAGTAGCGACAGGCGAGACTCGGGCCCACAATGCTTCTGTTGTGAGACGGGCAGCTTACCGGTAGACTGTTCGCCCCCAGGCATGTCGCTGAAGAGGGACGTGGTGCTGCCGTACCTGGCCAGCAACTCGGTCCTGCTGGCGCCGGTCGACAGCCGCATCACCCTCGAGACAAGCGCCGCCGAGCCGGCACCGCTGCCCACGGCCAGCGCCAACACCAGGGCGGAGACGACCGGCTCCGGCACCTACGCCGCCGAGCCACCGGCGGCTCCAGCGCCGGCGGCGGCTCCAGCGCCGGCGGCGGCAGCGCCAACTGTAGCTCCGGCAGCACCAGCACCAGCACCGGCAGCACCAGCACCGGCCCCGGCAGTACCAGCACCAAACGCGGCAGCACCGGCTGCAGCCCCGGCCGCACCGGCGGCAGTATCAGCTGCGGCCCCGGTCAGGGTGGCGGCGACAGCGCCAGCCGCTGCGCCAGCCGCTGCGCCGGCGGCGGCCGCCGCAGCGCCGGCCGCCCCGGCGGTGGTGGCGATGACGCCGGCCGAGATGCAGGCGCTGTCCGAGCAGCAGTCGGCCGAGGCGTACCGGCTGGCGGTGATGTCCGCCATCAAGCAGGCCACCAACGGCCAGACCAGCCTCGCCTACTCGTCCGACCAGCAGCTGGCGCTGGCCGCGCTCTACCAGCAGCTGGCCGCCGAGCCGCCTGCGCAGCCGACGCAGCCGCAGCTGGTGCAGCCGGAGCAGGACTCCGGCCTGCTGCCCAGCTGGCTGAGCGCGGCGACTGACCAGCAGGCCGGCGTCGGCGGCCTCACCTCCCTGCTGCCCTCCTGGCTGAGTGGCGGTGGTCAGGCGGCCGGCGTCAGCGACGGCGGCGTCAGCGACGCCAGCAGCGGCACCATCAGCGGGACCGGCACCGGCACCGGCACCGGCAGCACCGGCCTGCTGGGCTGGCTGTCGAGCGACTCGACCGGCCCGGCGGCGGCCGCCTCCGAGCAGCGCCCCAGCACCCTGACCATGGCCATCGTCGGTGTGCCGCTGGCCATGCTGGGCGTCAGCCTCGCCGCGGGCGCCCTCCTCTAGCCGTGCCGGCCGTCCCTGCCGCCTGTCTCGAAAGCTCGCCAGCCATCCTGCCGCCGCGTCCGGACGCAACCAGCCGGTGCGTGCTGTCTTTTGAGCCGCCCCAGCCATCTCTGCCTCTGTTATCGCTCCGACAATCTCTGTCTCTGGTGTCGCGCCAGCCATCTGTCTCTGGTGTCGCTTCAGCCGCCTCTATCTCTGGTGTCGCGCCAGTCATCTGTCGCTGGTGTCGCCCCAGCCATCTCTGCCTCTGTTATCGCTCCGACAATCCCCGTCTCTGGTGTCGCGCCAGCCATCTCCATCTCTGGTGTCGCGCCAGCCATCTGTCTCTGGTGTCGCGCCAGTCATCTGTCGCTGGTGTCGCCCCAGCCATCTCTGCCTCTGTTATCGCTCCGACAATCCCCGTCTCTGGTGTCGCGCCAGCCATCTCCATCTCTGGTGTCGCGCCAGCCATCTGTCTCTGGTGTCGCTTCAGCCGTCTCTCTCTGGTGCCGCGCCAGTCATCTGTCGCTGGTGTCGCGCCAGCCATCTCCATCTCTGGTGTCGCTCCAGCCGTCTCCGTCTCTGTCTCTGATGTCGCCCTGACCATCGCTAACTGTCTGCAACCATACGCTCCTCTGTACGTACACATCGTAGCTTGGCCTAAATGATAATTTTGTTGGTTAGCTACTGTGGACGCACCGACCGCATAGGCTATATGGCGTTCAAAAGATTCTAATTTAGAACCATGGCTACCAATGACGTGCACCATTTGTTCAATATATCATAAAAGGACGTATCTTAGAATGGTATGGAATTGATCTAGTGTGCTTGTCCATTCATCCTTGCTTATTCTGGCAAATATCTACTCCGGAACTGTATCTCAGACATCGCGAAGGGCTCGGTGCAAGCACGGGATGAGATGATGAAATTGGTGAACATGTTGAATGTAGCAAACGATACCATCTTTGTCGTGTGTATGTTTGACTATCTGCGGGTGAACATTTTAAACTAGTGTGATTTTAAAACCGCTGTGAGCTATTAGTTAGACTAGGCGCATTGTTTATTGTTCTTGCGTTGTTGTTGTTATTGGTGAACATGTTACATGCGAGAAGTCTTGTATTTATTATGGCTGCATGATGAACACGCGAATATATACGGACGAGGGTGCATTCTTTTCTGCGCGTTGTGACGCGAAGTTCCGCAAGGTCGAAATCGGGCAGAGCGCAATCAAGAGAGCACATGGAAAACGGTCATGGTGTATTCGTCAGCGCCGGGCACCGTCGCTGAGCAGATCGTCATCGACCAGCTCTGAACACTTCTGACGGCCGCCCGCCGGGCACCGCCACTGAGCAGATCGTCATCGACCAGCTCTGAACACTTCTGACGGCCGCCCGCCGGGCACCGCCACTGAGCAGATCGTCACCGACCAGCTCTGAACACTTCTGACGGCCGCCCGCCGGGCACCGCCACTGAGCAGATCGTCACGACCAGCTCTGAACACTTCTGACGGCCGCCCGCCGGGACCGCCACTGAGCAGATCGTCATCGACCAGCTCTGAACACTTCTGACGGCCGCCCGCCGGGCATCGCCACTGAGCAGATCGTCATCGACCAGCTCTGAACACTTCTGACGGCCGCCCGCCGGGCTCGCCACTGAGCAGATCGTCATCGACCAGCTCTGAACACTTCTGACGGCCGCCCGCCGGGCACCGCCACTGAGCAGATCGTCATCGACCAGCTCTGAACACTTCTGACGGCCGCCCGCCGGGCACCGCCGGACGTCAGCGAACGTTCCAACGCCACCGGCGCACGCACGACACCCGCCGCTGTCGCCACACACAGCACACCGCCTCCACGGCTGCATCTCCAACGCCAGACGCCGCCACGCCGTCACGTCGGCCGTCGCGGACTCGTGTCGGGCCGTGACGTCACACGCCGCCGGAGCCGCCGCCGGAGCCGTGTCACAGCCCGATAGTGTACGAGCGTCCGTTCGGGTTGTGGATGGGCAGGGTACGCGGCGAACTGACCGACCACTCGTACCAGACGTTCCTCGTGTTGGACAGACGCCAGAAGTTCACCTCCACACTCTCGCCCCGCCTCACCTCCATCGGCTCCTGCGGCACGGTAGAGCAAGTCAGAGGCTAGCAGCAGTCAGATGATAGCGGCAGTCGGAGGATATCAGTAGTCAGAGGATAGCGGCAGTCTGAGGATAGCGGCAGTCGGAGGATATCAGTAGTCAGAGGATAGCGGCAGTCAGAGGATAGCGGCAGTCAGAGGATAGCGGCAGTCGGAGGCTAGCGGCAGTCAGAGGATAGCGGCAGTCGGAGGCTAGCGGCAGTCGGAGGCTAGCGGCAGTCTGAGGCTAGCGGCAGTCTGAGGCTAGCGGCAGTCTGAGGCTAGCGGCAGTCTGAGGCTAGCGGCAGTCTGAGGCTAGCGGCAGTCGGAGGATATCGGAAGTCAGATGCTAGCAGCGGTTCAAGGCTGGCGGCAGTCTGCAGATAGTTAGTTATTTGGGCTTTAGGGCGCATCGACCAGGGTTGATCATTCGCGCCCAGGCAGTCTGGAGATAGCGGCAGTCAGAGGTTAGCAGCAGTTAGAGACTAGCGGCAGCCAGACGCTTGATGATCCCCGACGAGACCAATCACAATATGCACGTCACACCGGTCACGCCTGCACTGGACATGCCGTGAGCAGTGCGTTGGTATCGGCCACCAGCGTCACCTGCTACTCCGCCGGCTTATTGACGGGCCAGTCGGACAGGGGAAACCGTGACGGGATACCAGTGATGCTGGTGTTCCGTCGCGTATCACAGCCTCGTGCACCACTGTTGACTGTCGGGGCGGTGCCGGTGGGTAAAGCGTACACTAGTGCTAAAGCCGACCCTGACCCAGCGATGGAAACACTACCATGTTGCGGAAGTTTCGTCATCTCGAACATGTCGACTCCGGGAAATTATCCCCTCCTTCTTTTGCCCACGACGAATTGAGTAATTTGAAAATGACTAAGAAATCACTATGACCTTCCCCGGCATGAAGTACCTCGAACTTTTCCACCTCCAAACCAGGATTGCTTGATCATTTTGGCTCAAGGACGCATGAACTGCTCATGGTCATCTAGCGCCCACCTCAACCAGCAATCCAAAATATAAATCCAACTTTTCCGCCACGCGACAAAACCAGACCAGACAGGCCCAGCCCGGTCCAGTGCGGACCAGAGACAGACCAACTGATCATGGACACTGCCCGGGCGGCCCAGCTACCGCCGCGGACCGCCCGTGTGTCACTTGCCGCCAGCCTGGGTGCGGTGAGCCACGCATCTTGCTGCCAGGGTCGGAGCAAAAACTGGCCGGTGGCGTCTTCACCCAGGACATTATTATCCCCGGAAAAATGTCTCCTCTAAATCGTATTAGGGGGTCGAATTGCTCCGTCTGACCATGAAATGGTTCAAACCAGGGATGCGGAGCCGGAGCCGCCGGAGCCAGAACATTCTGCCCGGAGCCGGAGCCGGAGCCGCCGCGACATTTTACTCGGAGCCGGAGTCGGAGCCAGAGCCGTCAAAAGCAGGGCGGCTCAGACTCCGAAAGAGATGTAAATTAAACAAAATTAGCAAACGTGAAATGAACACATTATACCTAGTATGGCATGGTGTGGTATGCCATTCTAGGTACTAGGTATTTAAACATATTTGCTTTTAAAAACGCATTTTTAAAAGCAAATATGTTTAAATACGAGTAACACGTAGAAATATCATCAAATAATGGTAGAATAACCAATAACCATATTCTAGCCTCAGTAGTCAATGCAATAATTCCATGTTTAGTTTAGTTAAGTTAAGTTCATTGTTTCAATCATCAACGGGTTGTTGTACCTTATTAGAGATGAGGTCAAACATTAAAATTTACAACAATGGTGTTCCTTGGACTGTTCACGGGATGGAGTGTTGTTGATTAGAGTCTCCCCTCTTCTGATTGACCCAATACGGCACGAAGCGAGCGTCAGCTTACGAGGACATAACACCGAAAAGTGATTTGGGCGGGGGCGGGTGTTTATTTAAAGATAGACACGGAAACTTTATATGGAAAAGTTGTTGATAATTGTCTGAAGTTTGCGCCTTTGAGTGGTCGCGGCTAACTTTTTTAAAAACATACCCTCTAGCTCTTACTTAATGGATCGATCACGTCTGGGATGTACGGAGCCGGAGCCGGAGCCAGAGCCGGAGCCGGTACATTTTTCCCGGAGCCGCAGCCGGAGCCGCCGGGACATTTTACTCGGAATCGGAGCCGGAGCCGGAGCCGGGATGCTTCCCCGGAGCCGGAGTCGGAGCTGGAGCCGTCCAAAATTTTCCCGGCTCCGCACCCCTGGTTCAAACCCCAATGATACAAATGCAATTTCATACAAATGTCCCCGCCCTGTGGGCTTTCAAACACACAATTTCATTTCAGTAACAGTGCATTATGTAATTATGGAGGAAAACCAGGATTCGAATTACCTATGCACTATTTGTGTTGCTCCACCAGTTATACTAAATACGATTATCTCTGAAGTAAAAGAGAAAATAAAATACGAACACATTAAAGCCCCGAAATACAGCAAGGAGTTTGAAATGTCAGAAGGAAACCGATCGTCTCCGAATGTCATGAACCTATGATTACCCCCCCCCCCCAATAAAAAGTATGATTCTAAAATATAACAATCCACGAATCACTGGGGGTGTGGGTTGTCCAATTTGTTTTTTTTCTGTTTAACAGCTAACCCCTTTGACATAAGAAGAACCTTGGGTTCTTTTACGACGCATTCAACCGCTAAGCTATATAGCGTCGCCAACCTCCCACGCCGATTAGTCGCGGGTGGACTCGGTAAGTACCGTCGGTTGTGAGATTCGAATCCACAATCTTGTGCTCAAGAGTCCGACGCTCTACCAACTGAGCTACCGCGGCCCAGCCATTTGACACAGGAGCTTCAGACTTGCAGTGCCTTCAAATGAACACATAGGGTATGTTGTGCAAAATATTGGCATCAAGGTCATCTTATGTCATATCCTATGATGTAATAGTCATCTGTACGCCTTGTTGTTAGCCTTCTAAATGGTTGCTTGTTCCTATGAGATACAATCGGACGAAAGCATATTGATGGATCAAAGATAGACGGTTCAGTTGGATATACTAGCGGTCATTTTTTTCGTGCGAAATCAACTAGGGAATTTCCAATATGGACAGCTGCAGGACAAACGCCGCCCCAAATGGCGCAGACTTCTCCTTAAATAGGCCCGATGTCTGTAAGCATCGGAAATCTCTTCTCCTAATATGATACATTGAAGCTTGCTAACTTGTTTACGTACCCGCTGGCTGCTGGAGCTGTGATGAATTGAAACCTTGGAGACTATGAATCTGGGGTAGAGCCTTTCATGTCTGCAGTTGATGAGGAAGATGATCCGTTCTTCGACGCGTCCTAGCTTTTGATGCAAAATTGCAAATTGTGCCATTTCTTCCGTGAGGTCGCCACAGTTATACCATTGTTTAATACAACGAAGAATGGCTCTTAAGCGCTCCTGGGTTTTAGACATTGCGTGAGATGTCAAAAATGTAAACTCAGCACCTCCTGGTATATTGAGGGTCGCACAGTTCGTCTCACGCAATGTCTAAAACCCAGGAGCACTTAAGAGACATTCTTCGTTGTATTAGACATCAAAGTCGTTAAAAAACGACACATCGGTTACCAAACACATCCTTACCTATGAGGTTATCATAGATCAAATATACATATGTCTGTTTCAGGTACAAGGCATGGCCAGAATACAATGGCATCACAAACTCGATCGCAGGTGTTCCACACATGTCTCTATATCCTGTTGCCACATCATCTTCCTACACCCAAACTGCTTCTCCAGAACGTTCCAGGTTCACTATACAGAATCCATTTCTTAGTTCAAGGCTCCTGAACTTGGCTATCTGCAGTGACACGAAGCCGCGGATCTCATCAGTGGTAGCTACGTAGTGGTAGCTGCAGTGATAGTGGTAGCTACAGTGGTAGTGGTAGCTACAGTGGTAGCTAGAAGAGATAGTGAATGGCAGTGATAGCTAGAAGATGTAGTAACGGTTACGGTGGTGGCTAGACGCATCGCTACGGATGTCGTCAGTGGTAGTGGTAGCCGTTGATGTCGCCGGTGATAGTGGTAGCCGTGGATGTCGCCAGTGGTAGTGGTAGTGGTAGCCGTGGATGTCGCCAGTGGTAGTGGTAGTGGTAGCCGTGGATGTCGCCAGTGGCAGTGGTAGTGGTAGCCGTGGATGTCGCCAGTGGTAGTGGTAGTGGTAGCCGTGGATGTCGCCAGTGGTAGTGGTAGTGGTAGCCGTGGATGTCGCCAGTGGCAGTGGTAGTGGTAGCCGTGGATGTCGTCAGTGGTAGTGGTAGTGGTAGCCGTGGATGTCGCCAGTGGCAGTGGTAGTGGTAGCCGTGGATGTCGCCCGTGGCAGTGGTAGTGGTAGCCGTGGATGTCGCCAGTGGTAGTGGTAGTGGTAGCCGTGGATGTCGCCAGTGGTAGTGGTAGTGGTAGCCGTGGATGTCGCCAGTGGTAGTGGTAGCCGTGGATGTCGCCAGTGGTACTGGTAGTGGTAGCCGTGGATGTCGCCAGTGGCAGTGGTAGTGGTAGCCGTGGATGTCGCCCGTGGCAGTGGTAGTGGTAGCCGTGGATGTCGTCAGTGGTAGTGGTAGCCGTTGATGTCGCCGGTGATAGTGGTAGCCGTGGATGTCGCCAGTGGTAGTGGTAGTGGTAGCCGTGGATGTCGCCAGTGGCAGTGGTAGTGGTAGCCGTGGATGTCGCCAGTGGCAGTGGTAGTGGTAGCCGTGGATGTCGCCCGTGGCAGTGGTAGTGGTAGCCGTGGATGTCGTCAGTGGTAGTGGTAGCCGTTGATGTCGCCGGTGATAGTGGTAGCCGTGGATGTCGCCAGTGGTAGTGGTAGTGGTAGCCGTGGATGTCGCCAGTGGTAGTGGTAGTAGTGGTAGTGGTAGCCGTGGATGTCGCCAGTGGCAGTGGTAGTGGTAGCCGTGGATGTCGCCAGTGGCAGTGGTAGTGGTAGCCGTGGATGTCGCCAGTGGTAGTGGTAGTGGTAGCCGTAGATGTCGCCAGTGGCAGTGGTAGCCGTTGATGTCGCCGGTGATGGTGGTAGCCGTGGATGTCGCCAGTGGTAGTGGTAGTGGTAGCCGTGGATGTCGCCAGTGGTAGTGGTAGTGGTAGCCGTGGATGTCGCCAGTGGCAGTGGTAGTCAGACGCGCCGCCGCGGGTCGCCTGGACCAGCGGACGGTTCCGGAATGCTCCAGCGACACGTTCGTCCGTAAGCGTCCGAGGGTGAGCGGGTGCGGGTGGCCTACTTGACTGCCTCGCCGCCGCCGCCGCCGCCGCCGGGCCGGCGACCTGGCGCGGGCGGCCTCTCGAACTGCTGGTGGCCCGTAGCCGGGTCTGGCCGGATCTAGGATCGGCCGGATCTGGGACCGGCCGGACGCCGCGCCGGTCCCACCGGTTTGGAAAACGGCACAGCCGGGAACGGTGTGACACACTGAGAGTGCAGGTCTCGCCAGTCTCCGCTGCACACCGCCGACCCATCCCACGGGACCAACACGACTCACACCACCGACCCATCCCACTGGACCAACACGACCCACACCACGACCCGTCCCACGGGACCAACACGACCCACATCACCGACCCATCCCACGGGACCAACACGACCCACATCACCGACCCGTCCCACGGGACCAACACGACCCACATCACCGACCCGTCCCACGGGACCAACACGACCCACATCACCGACCCGTCCCACGGGACCAACACGACCCACACCACCGACCCATCCCACAGGACCACCACGACCTGTCCCACGGGACCAACACGTCCCACACCACCGACCCATCCCACTGGACTAACACGACCCACACCACCGACCCGTCCCACGGAACCAACACGACCCACACCACCGACCTGTCCCACGGGACCAACACGACCGTGTTGGTCCCAAGGGACCAACACGGTCCACCTCACGGGACCAACAGGACCTATCCCACGGGGCTAACACGACCCACACCTTCGACCCATCCCGCGGGATCAACATGACCCACACCACTGACCCGTCCCATGGAACCAATACGACCCACACCTCCGACCCGTCCCACGGGACTAACACGACCCACACCACCGACCCATCCCACGCACCCAACACGAGCCACACCCCCGAACCATCCCACACGGGGCCAACAAGACCGCTCAGTCTATTTATTTAATTCACTCACCTTGTTTGCGCAGATCCCTTCCTCAGCCGCAATAGCACCCGCGCCATTCGGGGATATCATAACAATCGTGGCCAGAGATGGGACTCTTATACTAGAGCGCTTAATTTTAGATTGTAAATATGCAACAAACGTGCAGTATTTGTTTCTTGTGAGTGTGCAGTGCTGAATGGAAGACCACGTCGCTCAACGCCAGTGTCATGTGCACCGGAAGGGGATTTAAAAAAAGTATCTGTCTGTGAATGTCGCTGTTCAAATTTGTCTTCATCTTAATTCATTGACATGATGCTCTCGAGAGCACCTTTTCTCCGATAAAGAAGCCAAAGAAACGTCAATTTCCTTTCAACGAATGCACTTTTTTCTTCACGCAATGAGCATCCAAACATATAACCATCATAGCGCTAGGACACTTCGGCCCCAATAGCACTTAGAGGTCTAAAATAACTCCTGCATTCATGATTATATAGTACAGTGTTCTTTCTTGCATTACCATCAAACCAATGATTACCAGATGTAGCATGATAGGCGCTGTTTACTCTTGTAAAAACTCGAGGAATGGACAATTAATATATATATATATATATATATATACATATATACTTTAATGGACTAATGGATGTGTTTGCGCGTGAGTGTATAAGCCATATGAACTTTTTGTTGGACTCATCGTTAACTCCCAAACTGTTTACCACAGCGCATTGAAGTTTTACACACACTCATGTACTTATTGTAATTTTCAGACGTACATCGACATCATTATCATGAACAGGAGCATACGTGCTGACAGATCTTGTTCTGAAATAGTGTTCCAAGTTTCAAAATAACCACCCCGATTCCGGAAATCTGGCCTCAGACGCCCCACTAATACAAGTGCCGCGCTGCAAGCGCCCTGGAGGCTGATACGACCCATTGCCAAGTAGCAATGGCTAGATCAGGTATTTGGTATTTCCACCATGGTACTTTTGCACGAAAACTTGGTTAGTGACGTACGTAAGGTAACTGTACATTTTATATCGAATTTCTTTTCCTTTTGGTGGTCGGGGGATTTAAAATAGGCGGACATTTGGACTTGCGCATTGTCGCCCATGACCTTTCCCGCAGCATAATGTGCTTCGAAAATCGCCGATTTGAACAGTTTATCACATTGCCTGAAATGTCCCCGGGGTGCAAGCGTCACAGAGACTGTGGAAGCTACTATGAAGTAAAATGGTTAAATCGGGGCTTACAGTGGCAACTTTGCGCGATCTTTCCGTCCCCCATATATGGTCACGAAGGTTACTCATTGAAAATATTGGGTTAAACAACCCTGAGAATCAAACTTTTCTTTTCTTACAGTTTTAGCTTTTTCCGATTCATTTTAGATGGGCAATATTTGGTCATGCGTGCGACCATTACCATTTTCTGCGCAAAAGCGTTAAAAATCGCCAACTACAGTTAATAAATTTTCACGTAATTGACCTTGCCCCATCGCTGACTTTGATATTGTTACGTGTCATGGTGTTAGGCTAAGACTCAGTTTCGATGTCGGCAATATTTTAAACACGAAGCATGGTTACTTCATGACCAGGGTTTACAAACCATGGTGACGATCGGGTGACCTTAACTGTACTCCAGCACTGAACTTGACCTGACTTAGGAGATCAACCAAAAGACGCACACTAAAAGTTCCCAGTAAGTCTGCAAGTCGAATGAAGGAGATGTGTTGTGCTGTTTTCCATATCTGTATCTAGCTTGGCAGTTAGTGGGGCAAAATTGACCTCAGCATTGTGGTGGGTTCCATATTTTTCCGCACTACGGAGATTAAGGATCAACATGACCATTATCAAGTGATAAATATTTTAAAACAAACTTGCCTAACGTTGCATGATGTGCCATTGGTTTCATGTCCTTGGTTGGTTATTGGTTTTACGACACATCGACCATTGAGTCATGCAGCGTCGCCAACCTCTCACGCCGATTGGTCGTGGGCGAAGAGTAGCGACAGGTGAGATTCGTACCTACAACCTTTCGATTGTGAGACGAGCGACTTACCCATAGGCTACTCGTCCCCTGGTTTCATGTCCTTACTAAATACACATGTTTCATATCACACATACAAATAAGATGGCGAGAACGTCGGATCAGGCATGCTCATTGTTTTGCTGTGCTTATCAATCTCATTACAAACATTTATATGTTCACATAAAGTTAACGCTTAGACACGATAGCCAATGCTATACAGTTGCAAGGTGTGCAAAAAAAAATATTTCCCTCTAAATCGCACCAGTGCAGCACCCGTCTGAGGGAGGAAGACAACTGCAGTCCTAGGCGAATGCACCGCTCCAAATCATGATAGCACAATGATTGTCAGTGCATTGGCCCAGTTGCGGGTGCGAAAACCGGCCGGGCATAGTTGCGGGTACAAAACTGGAAGAGCAGTTGTGGGTCTGCCGCTGCAAAACCCGACCAACTGCGACATGGACAAAGCTTGTCTCAGAGGCTGACTGGCCTCGATCCTAGAATGTTTGTGATTCATGAGGACGGAATTCACTTTGAGTACTGCATGTGAAGCCTTTACGTCATCCGCTTTAAAAGCATCGAATGCCTGCGTGCCATTAAGAAATTACAGAGGCTAGCACACAAAAAACGCATCCTTGTCGTCACTGTGGATACGGCCGTATACTGTGGGCTACAATTGTAAATGCACTCGCTTCCCCTCGTTGAAGGGTGAAACATCAATTTTAGCATCTCCAATCTGCCTTCCGTCTCATTTCGATCACTCCATCCCATCCAACTTTGCACGGTCTTTGCACCGGCTCCGCCCCACACTTCCCGGCCCTCCTAGATGATGACGAATTTGAGCTTAGGGGCGCGTCAGCTAGCACGGTAACCTTGCTCCCAGAAATGTGCTTACAAGCAATCTACGTCATGGTAGCCAGACGTTTATCCCCAAGGATGGCAGTGCATCACACCATAGCTTGCTTTTTGGAGAAAGTTCCCAGAACGCCAGCAACGTTACAGCGCACCACTGCATCTTCATTCCGCTTCCAGATCAGCTCCGGATACCAATCCCAGTCTTGTTCCTCGGCCTAATTCACCCGCCCCCCTGCAGCATGGGCACGACATCGCCGACCACCCGGTGACCTGTGCGGAGCACACATCACACGACCCGCCTACCGACCCGGGCAGATGCACGTCGCGCCCGTGCAGTCGGCACATCACGGAACACTCTGGAACGCATACCGCGCTACCGCCAGCAGTGGTAAAATGACGATTTCTCGCTAGACGAGTATAGCAGGATGTCGAAATCGCCATGGAAATAATGCTATTCAAAATCTGTGAAGTCCTGCAAGCTAAGATTTGAGACAAGTGCGTACATATCACTGTTCCCGCTTTGCGTGTTTGAGATACCTAATTTGGTACAACGATATCAACGATAACGATACAGACACTTATGCTATAAGCTGGTGTTATTTGTGTAACATAGCACACCATAGGTAATCCCTTCACCTGGAACAGCGCTACGGGATGTTCGTTTTAACGATCCCGGATCCGCTATGGTGAACACAAGCATGCTACTTACAAACGGGGTACAGTTGGAAAAGAGGAATGAAGACTTCACACACACACCAAGAAGTATGATGGCTATACTCCTTTGGGACGGATGCCGATTCAGTGCTGAGCAATTGGAACATTCCACCCAATTTCGCAAATAATTATCTGCGTATCCAATAAGTACATAATTATTATTTACTATACTAAATTATAATATATCACCGATCCTGGGTGCTGGCGGAGCGGAGAGCAGCGGACAGGCTGCGAGGCTGCCGTGCTGAACACGTCAGATGGGGCGACACGCTGGTATGGCGGGGACATCTGGTACCGGTACCGGTGGCACCGGTCGCAGCCACTGTCGGGTGTCGCGGTCACCGCAAGCTTTGCTCACCGGGATGGAAAGTGCCGACGCAAAAACCTGCTCCGCGACGAGGAATGCCAAGACTTGAAGGGAGATATTGCGACGAAAGTCGGTGAAAATGCCAACTTCACGGGCTTAACTCTGGGTGAAAGCTACATACCTGAAACCCTGAACGAAACAGTTGTGGACGGCCAGACCGGGCCGGGTTAAGGCGGGTTTTGGCAGGGAAGGACAAGGCAGAGCTGGGGCCTGACAGGGTAAGGCAGTGCAAGGCAGAGCAAGGCAGGATGGGACAGGGCGGTACAATGCAGGGCAGGGCAGGGCAGGGAGAGTCGTGTCTTCAGATATAGAAGCGGCATTGGGCGCTCCGATCAGGCCGTGTTGTGTTGTGTTTCCGGCGAGATGGTGCTGGGTGTTGTGTAACGCAGTAAGATGGTGTTGTGTGCTGCGCTCTGCGGTTAGACGGTGCTGTGTGCTGTATCCCCTGGTGAGACAGTGCTGTGTTGAGTTCCTCGGGAGGACGATGTGTTGTGACGTACAGTAAGGCAGCGATGCGCCTTGTTCCCGGTGAAGTGGCAATTTTTAAGGTCTGCCACCCCAGACTAGGTGACCAGGGGTGATCTAGACTCTTCTTACCCAAAGACTGCAAGAACCTTATGTTAACACATAATACAGAGTAAAGTCGCGGCACTCCCAGCTAAGATATTGAAAATAAATAAATAAGCATACAAAGCGTTCGTGTTAGAGTAAAAAAACGACATTAAAGAATGCTGTAAGTAGTCATGCACAAAGGAGGAATATGGCTGGCCCCAGATCAATTCCAAAAAGAAGTTAATGGCTAAAGCATAATGCTAGTAGCTGGTTATTGGAGTTTATTGGCGCAGCGACTACACTAGTTATGCACCGTGTTAGAAGGTGGTTTGTGACCATATGGTGGTGGTCACTCATAATCTGATATGCATTTTACTTAGGCTCATTCAACAACTCAATCCAGCTAAGCATAAGCTTGTTGCTGGGTGGATTATGGGAAAAAAACTATGGTTGAATGCTTTTCAACTTCTATATAGTTAAGCACACACACACGCATACGCACATGTCCATGCACACACCCACATGAGCACATATACATACATTCAAAAGCACACATGTGCATTCCCCTAATATTTAACAGCTATAGTGAATGCATCAGAGCAATTGAGAACTTGTTCAAGAAGTATATTTTTAAGTTATTTTTTTTAAGAACAGTTTTCTAAGTTAGCATCTCGGTATGCAAGACATTTGTTATGAAAATATTCCAAAGCTTAGGTCCAAAACATTAAATGGCAGACACGATGTTGTTTGTTTCAATAGTTGTCTGGAAGTAGTTTTGCAATCTTGTGGAATATGGTATATTGAGCGATTGCGTGAAGAGACATGATAGAATGAGGCAGCTGATTATAAATGATTTTTGTTTTGCATAATTAACAACATCTGAGTGGAAGCTTTTAATGGAAACAAATGGAACTTTTAAGCTGAAAGCACTATGAGCAAACATGAACCAGTCATTCAAAACAACAACAAATAGCGCTTTAAAGAACTTGCAAACCAAACATTTATATCGTACACTATACTAAACACTTAACTACGGAACTTTTAATTTCCTTCTTAAGTGCAAAATTAGTAGAAAGGTATTCAACGATTGGTCACACCATATTGCATTGCGCTGTTAATGGGTCAGCAACAAGTGCAAACCGACTAACAGGCGCCATCGTGCTCAAGTAGATAAACCTAGCACGAATTGCTAAATATCGCACACGGTCACCTGTATATACCATGAGGAAGCACAGGCATACAAGGCTTGATATATCATGAGCTTCATGAAAAAACACCAATTAAAGCAATATGTGCATGACAGCCGAACATTTGGGTGTGCAAATAATGTATCCTGTTCTCGTTCTCTCGTTATTATCTCGTATCTCGTTCTCGTTCTATCATGTTCTCGATAACTGTGTTGCCTATCTTTTTATAACACTGATAAAATCCGACAAGATATTTGTGTGGCTAGATCACAAATGCACTGAAGTTTCAACAGAAAAAATACCTCGAATAAAAAACCTACAAGTAAAGTACTCACTCTGCTGAAAGTTACGTGTAAATTAGACACACAAGTACCCGTAGACGGCCTACGTGCCACACACATTGAAAACAATCTAGAATGTATGAAAAAGAGATAAAACCATACAACAGTATTGAAAAATGATTGCATATTTCGGTGCAAGGACCCATAAACTGCTAGTGGTTATCGAGCGCCCAAGAGTGATTGACCAAATCGAACACTGTGGTGCGACGGCAAGGCCGATGGGACAGAAGAGCACCCCGAGTCCGAAACAGTGTGATCACGATGAAATCATTTGAAAACCCATTGAGAAAGCATTCAAGTCACTGAGATAGCAGAGTAGCCTGTGTCCAGATCAGTGCAGTCAGATCAGACACCATACGAAAACAGCTACGTGACTGAGATGGCGCAGCAGCTTGTGCCCACGCCCCTACAGCCATAACTCGGCAGGAGACACGGTGAAGGCGTGAGAACAACGGCTACTCGCGATAGCGGCGACACACGCGGTTCAAGGAATTTCGGGCCCGCAAGGCGAGGCCAGACTTCACCGTCCACGCCTTCACGAAATCCATGTCCGAAGAGTTCGGTTATGCGAATCGGAGGAATATACCCGGGAACTTAATACTCGCAGTGGAAGTTTTTTTTCTTTTGGTGGGGGGTAGGGTGTGTCAACCAATGTGGATTATATTACAAAGAAGAGTGGCTAGCTGTTCCTAACTGGGTTCACTTTCTCAGACAAATTGACCAAATCCGGAGCAACGATCCTGTGGAAAACACATTTTGAAACTTGAGTTTCGATATGGTGCCGACATCGACCAAGTATTTGGTCCGACCTGAATCCCACACCGGACCTCGGTAACGGACCTGACCTTGGTACCTGACCCGATCTCGGTACCGGGCCTGACCTCAGTACTGAACCAACCTTGGTATCGGAGCTGACCCAGGCCCCGACATCGGCACTAGTCCTGACCTCGGTACTCACCCTGATGGGGAAGAAGATGGGGAACCAGCTGAACATGCCGGGCGAGTGCGAGCTAGGGTGTATGCTGATCATCACGTCCTTGTACAGCACCGACTCGAAGTAGCCGCCAAAGCCGTGCACTGTGCAGTCTTGCTCAGCCTCGAACGACAGCGTCTTGAAGCGGTTGTTATTGATCACCTCGTCTGTGAAAGGGAGCCGTTCGCATGGTCATGGCCGGGGATGGTTAGCGCACGCCACCCGCCACAGGCAGCACGAGTGTTGGCTACAACACATGGTCACCATCAGGGTGGTTACCGCACGCCACCCGCCACAGGCAGCACGCGTGTTGGCTACAACACATGGTCACCATCAGGGTGGTTACCGCACGCCACCCGCCACAGGCAGCACGCGTGTTGGCTACAATACATGGTCACCATCAGGGGTGGTTACCGCACGCCGTCACCCGCCACAGGCAGCACGAGTGTTGGCTACAACACATGGTCACCATCAGGGGTGGTTACCGCACGCCATCCGCCACAGGCAGCACGCGTGTTGGCTACAACACATGATCATGATCAGCTTTTCGAAGGCATCAGGCCAGAGATCCCAATAACAACTCAACCAAACCCAAGGTGGTGCTGCCAAACTGTGCTTGGGTGGTGCAACTAGCCTGTGTTGGGATGGTACTGTGTTGGGCTAATGGCACTGACCTGTTCTGGCATAGTGGAACTGACCTGTGTTGGGGTGATACAGCTGACTTGTGTTGAGGTGATGGCACTGAGGTGCGCTGGGATGGTGGAACTAACCTGTGTTTGGATGGTGAAACTGACCTGTGTCGGGGTGGTACAACTATCCTGTGTTGAGGTGATGGCCCTGATCTGTTTTGGGATGGTAGAACCGACCTGCGTTGGGGTGATAGAGCTGACTTGTGCTGGGGCGATGGCACTGACCTTTGTTCGGGTGATGGAACTTGAATAACTCCTGTGGAGGTCCTATCCGTAGCACGTTCTGCAGATAGACCACGTAGGGCATTTCGAACGGCATTACGGCCGGCTTGTCTTTCTCGCGACAGGCTCGCACGTCGTTGTACAGCTTGGGCGACTGCACCGGATGCAGAGAGGAAGTGTAGCTCTCCGGGATACTGATGCCGTCCTCTGTGGACAAGACCGTCAAACTCTCAAGGATACTGATGTTGTCCCCTATGGGCAAAGCCATGCAGCTTTCAGGGATGCCGATGCTGTCTTTTGTGGACCAGGCAGTGAAGCTGGCGGGGCTAATGTGACTGTCTTACGTGAGCAAGGCAGTCACACTATCGCGAGTGCTGAAGCCGTCTTCTGCAGCAAGGCCACGAACTATCGGGGTGCTGAAGCTGTCTTCTGCGGAATCAGAGGCACTGAAGTAGTCTTCTGTTGACACGGCAACTAAGCTGTTAGGGGTGGTGTGGGGTGCAAGTAGGGTAGGGTGTGGTGTAGGGTGGGAGTAGGGCAGGGTGTGGTGCGGTAGGGTGTAGGGTTTGGGTAGGACAGGGTAGGGTAGGGTAGGGTAGGGTAGGGTAGGGTAGGGTAGGGTAGGGTAGGGTAGGGTAGGGTAGGGTAGGGTAGGGTAGGGTAGGGTAGGCCTATGGCATGGTAAGGTAGGGCAAGGCAGGAAGGGTAGGGTTGAGGAAGGGTAGAGCAGGATGAAGCAGGGCGGTGTGGGATGAAGCGGGGTGGTGTAGGATGAGGCAGTGCATGATAGGGTAAGGTATGGCATGGTAGGCTAGGTTTGAGCATGCAATGCAAAGTTTAGGTTATTGAAATAAACCAAATCCGGCTCGGTTAAGCCAAGTCAAGTCAAGTTACGTGAGATCAATCAGGGTTGCAACAGTTCATCCAGCGGACAAAATGAAAATTGTTTGGTGGACCAAAGAAGGACAAAGTAAAATACGATACGCATCAATCCGCGCCCTGCCGGGAGAGGAGGCCGATCTGCTCTTCGCCTGGCAAATATTTGCGGTACCGAAAAGAAGAGAAACCACCATTTGCAACTACTGTCCCTGCAGCAATTGTGCACGTTGTGAATACATTTTGATGCCAGGTCATCATGCAAAGTTAGACGAGATGATCCGCAACTTCACATTTTGAACTTCAGCAGACACCTGCAGATTCCCAAATCAAGACACAAATATGCCATTTTCAGCGTCTGCTCATGTCAATAGACAACAAAACTGTTATCTCGAATTCTTTCATCGGTTAATGCTTACGCCATTTTTCATGATACTGCATATAAAGGCTATTATAGCGAATTATGGCGCATAGATGCACTTTCGCAGAACGAAATTAACTTTAACTACCATTTCTGTATGCAGTCTATCCATTTGACATTTCTTAACCCCATCAAGTTGGAAGACTTTAAAATTAAACTTGTCAAAACATCATTTTTGATCCAAAATTGTCATTTGGTTCCAAATTTGTGACAGATTAATTGCCTCAATATCAAGATCTGGGATATTAAAAGTATGGGGTATGAAAGGTATGAATCTGAGAGGAAAAGGCTTTTTAGGCTTTTTAAGAGCTATTCAGGGCTGAGTTTGTTTTTCTCCAGACACAATAGTTTTCGAGTTAGCCAGGGGGCAATATTCTCCTACTCCAGTGGGGGCTCGGCCATATATCTCAGTGCAGCCTGGATTGATAAAGGCTAAGGTAGGTTCATTGAACTTCAGCTAGGCTGTTATGTTACATAAAGTCAAGCTACGAAGTCATGCTACGTCAACTTGTGGTAATTGAAGAAAGGCAACTCAAGTTAGGTCAGGTCAGATGAGTTCAGGTCATATCCAGCCAAGTTGAGGCACTGAAGTAAGTTAACCAAAGTAAAGTCAGATCAGATCCAATCAGATCAGATGAATACAGGTTGAAATAGCTCATCGAACGCACACTAAAAAGTTACGGCGTTCAGCTAAGTCTGTTTTTGACATTTTGAACAATTGCGTCTTACCCTGTAGAGCTGTATGGAAGTTGTGATTAGTGTTGGGTCCGCTCACCAACTTTTTGAGCCTTGGGAACTTTCGTAATTGATGAAAAGTAGAATACCCGCAAGTTATGAACGTCTCCCATCGCTGTACCTTCAAAAGTAGTGGTTAATGGAAGATGGAATACAGCTGTACAGGCGACCGCCGAGCCACCAATTTCGAATGACAGTGGTGAACCGAACAATCTTACTGGCACTCCTCCCACACCTCCCACACAGGCTCATCCAGGCTCGCCGTCAAACCAGCCCGGACATCCGTACAGCCAGTGGGCCAGTCAGTCAGCTTTCAGAGATGTGTTAAAATAATGGTTTTTCGTTAAGTGTGAGATGTGGAAACGAGTACAGTAATATGACGAAATTCGCCGTATGAACGATGTGGATTAATATAGCTCATAAGTCATTCAAACATAATTTTGATCGAGCAGCATACAAGCACGATACCAATGAACAAGATACTGTTAGAAATGATACATGAAGACTTCATGAACTCCCCACGAAGCACGTTGTCACTACTTCGTCGGGAGGGATGTCGATTCAGTGTTCGGAAAGTGGTATATTCCACCTTATTTCACGAATAACTCATCACTGCTTAACACTCGCACGTCCGGAGGTCCGCGCCAACTTCGCATGTGCGGGGGTGGGGGCAGATGTCTGCCCCCCAAGATCTCTATAACTATGCTATCTAGCGACAAACTGAAAACGGCGTTGGATAGCTGGTGACGGGCTCTATCGAAAGTGTTTCGGTCATTTTTTTTCGCCCAGGTCAACATTCAGGTCACTGGGTCATCATAGATCAAATTCGACAAGATCAGGTGGGACTCAGATATTGACACATATCTCAGGTCCTGTAACAGATAGAAACAAACGGCGAACGCCATTCGACAGTCCTTGAAATGCGCTACCGACAATAGGCGGTGTAATTTAAGGTCAGGTCAACCGAAACTCAGGCCAAGGTCACGAAGTCTTGACCTCATCAAGGTCATGAAGTCCCATAGGGAGGTCATGTAATGTATCAATCGACACGTCTTGGCGATACAAGCATGATGACGGTAATATCAGCCTTCTAGCTCAATGCAGTGCGATATAATGCGCAGAAATGTGTAGTGATCTCAGGTGACCTCAGAGACCTTGGTGAGGTCACTGAGCAAAAATATCAGCGGTAACATTGAGCATAGCTTCCATCTACATGCCACAACCGTTGTAAGATCATTCTGAGTGCAAATATGTAACCAGGGAACAATTGTATATTTTGCCATAGCCCTATAATGGGGAAGCCATGGCCGCGATCTGACCTAAGGTCAATGCTACGAAAAAAAACCCGATATACATAGTATGGTCCCTGATGAGATCATGACATGCTATAAGTTTGAAATCAATCGCTCAATTATTGCGGAAGTTATGCCACCTAGAACTCCGAGTGTAGTTGGGTTACTTCGCCTGACCTGGTGACCTGACCTGAGATGACCCAGGATTAAATATGAGAGGATATGCGGAAAAGACCAAATGAACAGCTATGCGAAGTTTGGCCTTGCTAACCCGATTAGTTTGGCGGCAAATGAGGAAAAACCGGAGGGGGCAGATATCTGCCCCCGGACGTGCGCGGGTTAAGGGCAGCGTTGTCGTCCGACACAGCACAACACCAGCCCGGGCATGCTACCAATGAGAAGCCCGTCTCCTGCCGGCGCCATCCAGTGGCCGACACACCAGCGTGTTCGTTCCGCAGACGGAATACGAGCAACATACCCTTGAGGTACTTCTGTGCGCCGTCCAGACACTCGGGCGACAGCTCGTTGTCGCCGAACGAGCCGAGCAGCTCCGACACGATGATGTCCGCCTTCTCGGGAGCCTTCCAGTCGCGCATGTCGCACGACACCACCACCACGCTGTCGCCCCACTCCTCCTCTACCGACGAGCGGAGCCTGTCGCAACACAACCACCACACGTCACACACTCGCCGTGCCTGCCAGCATCCAGTCGTGTCCCACCAGAACGGCGGTGCTTTCGTGATGTAAAGAAAATGCGAACACTTGATTTGCACTAGATGCATAAGCATAGCACACATGTGAGGCTTGTGAGGCACGTGTGAGACTCAAGATCCGAGTTTGAGGAGACTGCACATTGACAGTAAACTGTATATAGGACGCTATTCTACTTGATGATGGTACCGATGACGCGCAGGGAACCTGTCCGCTCGGACGGTCTCTGCGTTCGGTCGATCTGCACACCCTGAGACGGTCTCTGCGTTCGGTCGATCTGCACACCCCACAGTCCGGGACGGTCTCTGCGTTCGGTCGGTAAGCACACCTTGGCAGCGTGACTCTTGTGAAATGCTTTGTGTTTCTGATCCGACCTGGGCAAAGACTCAATATTACTAAGTTGGCTTTAAAATGCATTCAGTAGCATGCTGTCTCCAGTTTGAGGAGGCGGTGTGGTGGACAGGAGCAACTTGAGGAGGCGGGATCGATTCAAGGTAGACCCGTGTGATCGAGCCATTTTGAGGTCGATTCTTTCCATGCAACACCTGACTGGCAATGTGGCAGCACACCTACACTAGACCGGAGACGTGGCAGTACACCCACACTGAACCAGCAATGTAGCAGTACACCCACACCAGACAAGCAGTGTAGCAGTACACCCACTTACGTTACGACGGCATTGGGATTCTTCTCGACGGCGTAGACGCGCAGCTTCCGGCCCGCCTGTCTGGCCGCCAGGAACGCCGCCCGGACCAGCGGACCTCGGCCGGCTCCCACCACCATCAACACTCTGCAGCATCACCAACACCATGTACCATGCACACTCCGAGATACCGTCAACACTCTGCACCACCATCAACACTCTGCAGCATCACCAACACCATGTACCATGTACACTCCGAGATACCGTCAACACTCTGCACCACCATCAACACTCTGCAGTATCACCAGCACCATGTACACTCCGAGATACCGTCAACACTCTGCACCACCATCAACACTCTGCAGCATCACCAACACCATGTACCATGTACACTCCGAGATACCGTCAACACTCTACACCACCATCAACACTCTGCAGTATCACCAACACCATGTACCATGTACACTCCGCGATACCGTCAACACTCTGCAATACATCAACACTCTGCAGTATCACCAGCACCATGTACCATGCACACTCTGAGATACCGTCAACACTCTGCACCACCATCAACACTCTGCAGCATCACCAACACCATGTACCATGCACACTCCGAGATACCGTCAACACTCTGCAATACATCAACACTGCAATGCCACGCACACTTTTTAATTCAATCCACACTGCAACACCATGGACACTGCAACACCATGAACACTGCAACACCATACACACTCTGAAACACCATCAACACTGCAACACCATCAACACTCTACACCACCATGTACACTCTGGGATACCATCAACGACTCTACAATACCATCACTACTGTGCAACAGGTATCACATGGACTTTGACCTTGAAGGTTCATCATCGTTCACTTCAATTCAATCAGCCAGGCTGTTCTTGTTGCGCAAACAAGGGTAATCTCAGTCAACTCTCGATAACGTACCACGAATACCTCGATACTTTACAATAAAGTGTAGCCCAACACCAGCAGAAGACAGGAGGCGCCGTTGGCCAGTATGGATCCACCATTCAAATACGCTGTGTGTGTGGTGGGGGGGGGGTAACCGAGCGCGGCGTCTCACTCACATGGTGTCCTGGTCTTTCCGCTCCTCTGGCACCCGATCCACGAACGCCTGGTACATGGCACGCTGTCGGCGGATACAAGCCGCGGCACGTCAGCTGTACGTCACGTCACATCAGCTGCACCTCACGTCAGTTGCACGTCACGTCACGGGGCAGACGCCCGAACACACTTCACCACGAACACAGAACGAAAGTTAGGTGTATTCAAGCACAACAACGCCGGCCACAACCATCAAAGCGACGAACGGAACGCATTTTTTAAACAGCATTAAGACATTGAACATCTGACGTGCCCCGCGTCCCGTCACAGGCCACACGTCACGTCACCAACAATTCGTACGTGTCACGTCAGGTGCACGCCATGCCTGACATACGTCACATCATATCCCGACCTCACGCTCCGTCACGAACACCTTGGATATGTCACGTCAGATACAGATCACGTTCCGTTACGAACTCCTTGGATATGTCACGTCAGATACAGATCACTTTCCGTTACGAACTCCTTGAACAGGTGCTGCGCGTGCCTGGACCGGGCATAATTGCACCGAGTACCTGACACTGGGGAGAGTCGCCGCACGCCCTCTGTACCTGACATAGTCGCCGCATGCATCTGGCCCGGGGCGTCGTCAGTGCACGTGCCCGATACCGAGCATGGTGGCCGCACGTGTATTACACTGTGGATAGTCACGGCACGCACCTGGTACTGGGAGTATTTGACGGGACACTTCTCGAAGATCTCGTACGTCTGCGACTCGAGGTTGTCCATGAGCGGCTGCAGCGGACACTGCAGGTAGTCCTCGTAGCCGATGGCGAAGTCCGACAGCGGGTTGTTGGACTCCTCCAGGAACACCTGAAGGCCGGGTCACTGCTGAGCCGCTTCGACACTTCATGGCACACTGTGTAGTGTCGCCGAACACATACCAGCACGTCACTGGTCACATTTACAGAGCATTAGTATACACATTATTTAGTTTATTTAGTAGGTGAGCAAAATGTGTCGCTGAACACGTACAGGTACGCCACTGCATCATGTGGCGCCGAACATACACAAGTGCGTCACTGCATCAAGAGTAGCCGGATGCATACCAACACGCCACTGCATCATGTGGCGCCGAACATACACAAGTGCGTCACTGCATCAAGAGTAGCCGGATGCATACCAACACGCCACTGCACAGGCGCCGAAATACAATGCGTCACGAAAGGAGCAACCACGCACTGATAGTGCGCCGAACATACACAAGTGGTCACTGCATCAGAGTAGCCGGATGCATACCAACACGCCACTGCATCAGGCGCCGAACATACACAAGTGCGTCACTGCATCAAGAGTAGCCGGATGCATACCAACACGCCACTGCATCGTATTTTTCCAAACAGCATAAAGACAAATCGTAGCTGTATCAGTTTACGCTTCAATCACATGAGCCTCAGTTCAAAACCGGGAATGGCAATATACGGTCAGGATGCTGTAGCAATGAAACCAGCGTAATATGCACATGATACAATGGTGATGAGCAATACAAATTTGACGTAATTAGCGCATTCAATGTATATACCCAGCCAAATACACATACCTGCATACCTACGAAACATACTCTATATCCTCACATGCGTCTTCACATATAAGACGTCGTATACGTGTATAGTCATATCAAAAGAGGTCATATGCAGAAAATGGAAATAGGAATATGTTGAGATGACAATGTATCTTGGAACAAAAATGTTTACCATTTAATAATCATTTTATATCCTTGGGAAACAGAAACGAAGCGATTTAGTCTCAAGAATCGAGAATAATAATATTTCCGAGCGAGGTAACGTGTCGAGGTACAAACTTCGTTTTTCTGGGATAATTTTGTGATTAGCAAAGATAGTGATATCAATAATAGCAACAGTACCTAAGGCTGCAGATGTGCACAGGTGAGAGTAATAATGACGAATCTTCGCGTGATCCCATCTGACCTGGCACAGGCAGGTGATCTAGCACAGGTTGCACAGGTACCCCATATAAGCTAGTGAAGGTATCCAATTGGCATATCAGCTGACCTGTTGGTTTGTTGGTTATTTGGGCTTATGGGCGCACCGACTGCTTCGGTCATACAGCGTCAGCTGACCTGTAGGTAACACCTCATCTGTCCACATGCAGACGGTACCCCATCTACCCTGGCACTGATGCCAGCCCCAAAGTCGGTCTACCTCACCTGGTACAGGTGGTTGAGGTACTGCCAGTAGTGTTTGATGTGCTGGTGTCTGCTGACGCCCGTCACCACAAACTGGCAGTTGAGTCGCATCAGACACTTCATCAGCTCCTGGTGGGCGCGGGTCAGCACGGGGAACCCCTTCTGAGGGCACACCAGACCAAGCGATGCAACCCAGGCGCTCACCGGCGGCGACAACGAACACACACACACACTGCCTCCGGAATAGTCACTCACTCGCGTCGTCCGGCGATGGCTCCTCCTTCCCTTACAGTCGGCTGCGGACTGGGTAGTGGGTAGTCGGCTAGCCACTAGGTAGATGGCTAACCACTGAACAGTCAGCTAACCACTAACCACTGGGTAGTCAGCTAACCACTGGTTGGTTATTTGGGCTTGGGGGCGCATCGACTGCTTCGGTCATACAGCGCCCATCAGCTAACCACTGGGCAATCGGTAATCACTGGGTAGTCGGTTAACAACTAGGTAGTTGGTTAACTACTGGGTATTCAGCTAACCACTGGGCAGTCGGCTAGTCACTAGGTAGTCGGCTAACCACTGGGCAGCCGGCTAACCACTGGGTAGTTCGCTAACCCCTGAGCAGTCAGCAGTGGGTAGTTCGCTAACCACTGGGCGACCGACTAACCACTGGGTAGTTCGCTAACCATTGAGCAGTCAGCTAGTCACTGGGCAGTCGATTAACCACCGGGTAGTAGGTTAACCACTGGGTGGTTGGTTAACCACTCGGTAGTCAGTTAACGATTGGGTAGTCGGTCAACCATTTGGGTGGTCGGCTAGCCACTGGATAGTCTGTTATCACCTCGGCTGGGTACATCAGAATGAGCGTCCACTCTGGCCAGGCCACTTAGATCGTTACAACTGCGTCAATACCACCATAGTTTCATCAGCACTGCATATTTTCAGAATCGCCGAACAGTTTTCATAATCCGAAATTCAGCCGTATATCAAGACCCTTAACAGCACCACGAGCGATGGCCAATGACGAACGAGGTATACTATGACTACTTGGATTACTCATTTAGTGTTCGATGGTGTTCGACCATCGTTAATAAACAGGGTTGCAATGTTTGTAAGCATTGCGTAAATGTTAATAAACAAGGGAATGACCGTATAGCACACGACATATGCTACACAAACACAATTTGTCAAAATCACGATGAGAAAGAGCGTTCTAATATTTTACAAAGCAACTTATCATACATGTGAATGAATTTCTCACCAGTAAGCGACGGATATGGATAATGTGCACACCATCGCTTAGTCGAACCGGGACCAAATATCAAGAGGACAGTACAAATATTGCTGGATTACAAAAGTGGATTAGCAATAGTTTCCATAAATATACCTTATGTCATAAACGTCTGCCTTGTTCACTTCAAACTCACTCGCATTTCGGCTTTGCTCCAAATCTGGCACAAGCAGAACTATTAAGGAGTGTCCAATATTTTTAACTTTAAGAAATTACAAGTGAAATTGCGCTTATGGAAACCACAAGTCACGGAAACGCCGGCCCCATATTCACAACATCAAGCATCCCTTGAATCCTCAAAACTCTCCTTTAAACTGGAACTTCAAAACGTTTTCTCTCTCGCGAAACCACCCCGAAAGCACCGACCGCTCACTGTCTCCACCAACCCGGCACACCGCAGACGACTCGCGACGGCTGGCCGACAGCGGCCGCCTCACCTTGTTGGTGATGAACACGTCGGAGGCGAGCATGACGCACTTGATGGGCTCGCCCATCCAGCGGTCCAGCGTGCGGCTGGCCGGCAGGTCGGCGCCCACCTGCAGCAGCGATACACTATCCGTGAAATATGGTGGAATATACCACTGGCTGAACACTGAATAGACATCCTTTCCGAGAAAGTACCGACATCATACCTATCGATGTGTGCTTACTAAGTCAATATGACTCGCTTCTAAGAATACTTCGTGTATAAGTATCATGATTATGCTCACCATTACATTGTGCGACAAAGAAGCATCTCATAACACAATTTCAGGTACCGAAATTATGTGATGTGGTTTGCCAAACAATACCATCTGCTGATGCCATAGTATTGCAATCACCGTCATTAGGATAGGCAATCCTATATTAGGTGTCACACAAATGAAACGAAACGCATGCACTTATGAGTGCACTGTTGGCGCAACATTGATTGCGAAGAACTGGAACGATATTTTGATTGACATTCATCCATGACGAATTTCGACGTCCTCTGTGCTAGCTTCGACATCTCACACCTAACGAAGCACCATCATTTCAGCACCGACCTGCAGACACACGCCCAGCCGGGACTCTGTGCCGGTGGCGTTACGCAGCCGGTCCCACCAGAGCCACGTGTCGTCCTCGCGCCGCGGCTCCTCCTCCTCCTCCGGAGAGTCGCGCAAATACTGGCGCTGCGTCACGGCCGGCGCCACCAGCGGCACGCGCATCCAGATCTGGCCACAGCCGCGCCCGGTCACAGTCAGCCGACACTGGACACCCAAACCAACACCAGCGGCACGCGCATCCAGATCTGGCCACAGCCGCACCCGGTCACAGTCAGCCGACACTGGACACCCAAACCCACACCAGCGGCGCGCGCATCCAGATCTGGCCACAGCCGCACCCGGTCACAGTCAGCCGACACTGGACACCCAAAACCAACACCAGCGGCGCGCGCATCCAGATCTGGCCACAGCCGCGCCCGGTCACAGTCAGCCGACACTGGACACCCAAACCAACACCAGCGGCACGCGCATCCAGATCTGGCCACAGCCGCCCCCGGTCACAGTCAGCCGACACTGGACACCCAAACCAACACCAGCGGCGCGCGCATCCAGATCTGTCGACATCTGCATCCGTACCCAGCCAAAAAATCAGCCCACATTAAACATCAAAAACTTACATCTGCGCTAACCAAATACTTATGTGCCGACATCCGCACCCAGTCCAAATCAGCCGACACTGGAAACCCAAACCAACACCAGCGGCGTCCACAACCTGATCTGCCAACATCCGCACCCGAACCCAGCCAATATCAGCCGACACCGGATACCCAGACCTACACCTGCGCCATCCACATACCGATATACCCACGGTCCCCGAAAGCAACTTTGGCGCACTTCCTAGGTGATGCTTTTGTGGGCCCTTGGTAATCATAGATAAGTCAGTTCTCACAAATGGTGATGGAATAAAGACATAAAAGATTAGTGCAACTATGAGCCACAAGGGCCCTTCTTGGTTGCACTCTGTACACTGAACCAGTTGCCCACCAAATATGTCAATCAGCCCTCCCTGTAATACTGAAAAGCAAGCCCTCTATTCTTATGATTGTCTATGCTGTTTTTAAAGATGTTCAATGTGCTGCTACTGACAATGTTTTCTGGCAGCTGGTTCCAGTGTTCTACTACCCTGTTGGTGGAGAAAGTCTGCCTTAACCTTGTTCTGCTGTGGTTGACTTTAATTTTGAATTTATGACCTCTAATTGCATCATTTCTGTTCAATTCAAACATTTCCCCAAGATGTGCCCTCTCCAGACCATGTACAAATTTAAAGATCTCGATGAGATCTCCTGTCAGCCTTCTATATCTAAGTGAAAACCTATTCAATTTCTTCAATCTTTCATAATCTTCAATAAAATGAACGTTTTTTTTTCTTTAAAAAGAAAGATGGGCATCATTTGATTAAAAAAATATGTCCATGGATGAAAAATTCAAACATTGCTATTCTAGAAAGGCCAGTGCCTAAGGGGGCATGATTTCTGGCCACGAAAAATAAATCTGCGAAAATAACAAAAAATTTCATACCCACCGACAAAAAGGCTAAAGTAGAATTTGCTTACCGATGGGATACTGAGGTTTCCAAACAACTTCCGTATATCTTAGCGATGCTGAAAATAACGGGCCATTCTGCATATGGATCCCAAAGAGGACGAGGGAACACAAACTCTTCTTGCGCTTGAGGGGGGAGGGGGCAGCTCCGTGCCCAGCAGGTACAAGTACAAGGCGATTGGCTCCGTGCCAGACAGGTGCAGGTGTGGGGGCCGGCCGGCTCCGCACCTGGTGTGTGCAGACCCTGGCCGCTGGCGCACCTAGCGTGTACAGATACCAGCTGACTGCGCACCATGTACACACAGCCCCGGCCGTCGGCGCACCTGGTACGTGCAGCTGGCCACCACGCGGCTGTAGAGGTGGCGCGCCAGGTTGGCGTTGCGGCCGTGGTGCAGCTGCATGGTGACGGCCGGCAGCGTCAGGTGCGACGCGAACGCCAGCTCCTCGGCCAGCGCCGCCTCGCTCTGCTGGCGCACGCCGGAGCACGCAGAGTCCAGATCCAGCTGCGGCGACAGCTTGCCCACCACCAGCGTGTTCCAGTCTGGCGGCAGCGGCACGCGTCGGCTCTTTGGCTGGACGCCAGAGTCGGGGACCCAGTGGTGGGACTAGCTCGTCTAGTGGTGTGGTTTGGCCTCTGGCGTCCTCCCCGCTATTTACACCTGGCTTTTTGAAAATAGAAAAAGGGCTTGAAAAATGTAAAAATAAAACTCCGAATCACGGGGAAATAGGACGCTAGTTCATCACCCCTCCTCCGCTCCGTGGCAGGATCGTAACCCCCCCCCCCCCGCACATACACCATACTGTGTTCAGGGGGCAAACTGACAATGCGCCCAGTTGGAGGGTAGGCTACCCTCAGCTGAAGGGTGGAATGGTGGCTCCCCTCAGCTGGAGAGCAGTCAGTCTCACCTGCATTGCTGAGCACCATGTCTGACCGTGTGAACGGTACGCTGCGCTCCTTCAGCCGGCCGGAGATCAACTCTCGCCGGTAGCGGGGATGCACGATCGGCATGAAAACAAACTGATACCTGAAACGACAGGAGGTAAGAGCTCAGAATGAGTCATCTTCACTCACCATGACAAGACCTCAAGAGCATCACGGGGACCAGACAGGGAGCTCAGGGGCTCAAGACCAAAGCCACCTTATAAATGAGTGCTACCTAGCGCACCCAACTGCTTTGGCCTCCACCACCCTGGCAAGACAAGTTTCCAGTTGCTTCACCCGACTCCACTGCCCCAGGCTGAGGTCAGCTGGCAACTGACCCGACACGGCCGGAGACGCGATAACAGGGCGGCCGTGTCGGGGCACTGGGGATGGGTTAAATTATCGGTGGAAATTCTGCAACAAGTTCGGATTAGCATAGCACCCTATCCACAAGACACCACAGCAGCAGTGCTTGCTGAATGCTAAAACAACACCACAAGAGTATGGGCGAACGGGAGCACATCAAATATGGTGCAATGCAGAATGGCAGAAAAACGAGATACATAAGCATGTTCAAAAGCATAGAGTCTTGGCACTCCTTCTGCTTCATCCATTTCCAAGCGTACTCTAGAACTTGAGACATGTACTTTTCACCGCGGTGCCACGCAATCTCTCATGCCTGACAAGCATGCCAGGGCAGGTAGATACTTCATCCCAAAAGTGGTCACCACATGGGTGATCTGCTTTCATTTGTATCAACCAAATAATCAAGAGCAACTGTAGCCATATCCAGACATCGCACGTATGAATAAATGGCTATATAAATTGGTGTACCTGCCCACAATGTTCCCAAATGTATAATATATAAGTCAAGGTTGGATTAGATGGTTCAGTCCCTTCCTCAGCTGGTTTGGGTTGGGACTTTTTGATGAGGTTCGTACCAACATACCTGCTTCAGAGACAGAGCCTAGGCCCATCATACATATAACTGAAGGTGGCAGATTCTCATTTGGCAGGGTGATGCATTTTAGACTCAATATTTACCATGCAATATCTTTGAGTTGATGATAGGTTTACACATTTGACAGCAACCGCCCATTCCCAAACCACCACCACTCTGCTTCCAACACATTCCAATATGTGTCATATAGTGTGCATCGTTTGTTAACCTGTTGGGTTGGGAATCATAAGAATTGTGCATGATGACAATGTGTGGGAGTTATTGAAGTCCACCAACTAACCTGCTTAAATGAGCTCCAGCACACTGTCTAGTCAGGGTTCAAGGAAAAAAGTATAGTGCACACTGCATAATAAGCAACCAATGTGATGCTGTTGACTCCCATTTGACATCCTTGCTTACCAGAATCGTCACCTACAATACCATGCAGTGTGGTAATTTACACAGCCATGGAGACTTCAAATGTGTTGCCATTAGCAGCATAAACATATCCAGCCATGTCTGCTATCTACAGCCCAGTCTGCCCCAGCACCTGTAGTTTTGAGGCTACTGTTTCATTCACATCTATGGTTGCATCCTTACCCGGCCTCTGTGGCACTTGAGATGCTGTTGGGTATGTCTGGAACGCCAGCCAGATCAAGGCCGCACGAGACCCGATCACGGCGTGGAGACATTGCACTGCCTTGCTCCTGCAAACAGCATTGAGCAGCCTCAAACAACATTGTCATGTTCCTGCAAACAGCATACAAATAGCAGGGGCACAGGGTCCTAATCAGGTCAGGTCCATTGCCCATCAGTTGTGGAGGCTCTTCTTTGGTTGTCCCAAACCTCCTTGTGGTGAATGTCTGGTCCGTATTCATCTGACACACAGATGGATCTCTTGACTTCCTTCTGTCCAATGCAGTCAATTGACACCCAACTTTTTCAGGAAGTTCTACCATCAAGTAGGATTGTGCATGAGGAGCCCGACTTTGCCATTTAGTGCAGTGTACTCTGTTAACAATAGCATGCAAGTGTAGGATATGATAAATAATTTATAGTTAAGCATTTCACTTCCATTTATCTTTGGCACATTGCTGCTGAACCAATGATGGCAATGACAAAGATAATGTCATTTAGGGACTCACCAACTGCACAGACCATATATTGTGGGATAGTTACTGACATGAAGTGAGTAGGGCAATAACAGATGAAGGGAATCTTGGCCATGACCCTAATATGGAGGCTGTCCTAAAAAATGACCAGTAATTATTTATTTTTTGTACAGTGGAGGGCATTTTGCCATGACCTCAAGACCCCTAATGACACTGAAACAAGAGATAATGTGATGGGTATCAAGACATCAAAATGAAAAAAGCAGATACAACACTAGTTATGTGTCTGATGGAAAGACAAATGTAAGAGAAACATGCATATAATAAGTACTTAATAACTATTGTCATCTGCCATATCAAAAGCACAAATATTTTGGGCACAGGCATGCATGGAACAGATCAGATGACAGTTCCAATACCACTATGAAGTATTGCAGTGCAGGCATACCTTCTAGAATCCATGGAGTATGTAGGGAGTACCACAATGGAAGCAAAATAGATGTTGTGTATTGTGCACATGTACCATCCCACTTGGAATATATTGTATAGGTATGGAGCCCTATTTATAAGGGAATATTGGTATGCTAGAAAGGATGTAACACAACAGCTACTAGGCATACCAGTTGTGTAAGCAATTGGGAATATGTGGAGAGGCTTGTAGCATTAAATATGTGCTCAATCATGGACAGGAGATTGCATAGCACCATCCTTGAGATGTGGGAGCACCAAAGGATTAAAGCAAGGTTCATGAAGTCAGTTTTCAGATTGAATAAGAGTCACACAGGCTCATCCATGTTAAGTCTGTACGGGTAAGATACCATAACCCTGACAAAAAGACACCAATCACCCAAATCAACACTATGTTCCTAATTCCAAAGAATCCATCCACCAATATCCCACACACTCATCAATGCCAATCTACCTTACCCACCTAGTCCTATTCACTCAATCCCATGTAATACATGTGGGTTCAGTGTCCCACCAATAGTTCTTAATCTCCTACTCCCACCGATGAAGATTGATGCAAATGTCACCCTTCTATTTTTAGCTTCAAGTCTTGCACTAGTGTAGTAGCTGTAACTCATCTACTACACTCATTTGGCATATGTGACACCACCATCCTATCACATTCTTATCAGTATATGCCATTCTCAATGTTTTTAGATATGAACTTTGGTTCTTTTAATACTCATTCAACCTCTAGGTCATACAGCAATGCCAACCACTCACACTGATTGGTCGCTGATGGACTTCGTAATGGCATCAGTCATGAAATTTGAACACATAACCTTGAGATGGAGGGACTGATGCTCCATCAACTGAGCTACTAGGACCCCCCAATATTTTGTGGTATTTTGCAGTTTAAGGAAATCACAAGATCAGTTTTGCACACATTTTACCTCCAAGAAGCATACAAAAGGATATGTTTGATTAAGTTGGGTCAGGTTAGGCTTTTGTTTCAAGCTACAAAAGGTATCAAAATTGTTCATTTTGAAATGTTAAAGGATACATATTACAAACAGTTCAGGCTACCTTAGGTTAGGTTAGCTTAGGTTCTGATTTTTATTTGGAAATCTTTTAGCAAAAATTGGTGGAAATTTTCAATTCAAAAGAAGAATTTGCTTCTTTGAATGAAAGGTTGGCTAGGTTAGGTAAGGTTAAATTGCATTTTTCCTGATGTTGACCATGATTTCTATGCTATATTACCCACATCCAAGCTCCTTTTTGGGTGTTATATGCTTCCCAATTATAATGAAGTTTGAAGAAGGGGCTAGTTGTAAGTTAATTGTTTTCTGATGTGCCATGATTTTGCTATATACCCACCAAGCTCCTTTTTGGGTGTTATATGCTTCCCAATTAAGAAGTATCAATTTCCAGATGAAATCACTGAAATCCAGTCACATTGCTGAATTCCTTTGACATCATTGACAATTGCTGAACATCTATACCTGCTATACCTCATTCTATAAAAATGAATTTCAAAACAGCACTTGATAAACACTTGATCCTTTTCCTTCCTCTGTGTAATCCTGTCATTGTCTACATTCAGCACCAGGCACATGGGTGCAGCCTGCATCCACACCTAAGATATCCACTACCTGTCTAAACTATCCTCAGTTCATGTCTGCACACAACATCCTGCATGGTCAAAATCCATTCAAGAAATGCCACCAGGATTAAATTTGCTATGCATACTAGATGTACAGAAAAATGTGGTACATTCCATGATTAAGAGGACAATGTTCTTTCTGGAAAAAAAAAATATTTCCCATCAATATTAGGCATGTTGTTAAATACTACAGAACTTTAGTCACTTTCAAACCATTTCCATAGGTATGTAGGGGAAGAGGGCAATTCTTAACACAGAAGGCATCATGCAACAAATAGTTCTACTGGTGCTTCTGTATGGCTAAACCAGTAATTGGACTGTTTACTGAACATACAAATGGGCAAGCTATCCATATTCAAACAGTTCATTTCAATCAAAAAGGCTTAGGTTATTTTATTTATTCTATGATGTATTTATTTAGTAGTCAGTAGACAAACTGCATGCAGCCATGCACACAACTTATATCATTGTAAGCTAGCATCATGGTACATGGGCTGTGCTGCAGTATCTTAAATAATTAACAATCTTTCTTTTGAGGACAGTACATATTTTTTTCAACAACACAGTCCTGTTCCCAGTGGAGTCATTTGCTCACATTGTTCTTGCTCAAATTCCATTGTCACAGGATTTAAGTTTCTTCTCTAAGAATCAAGGCTATACGCTGTAAACCTGTGCCTGATAACATCAATTGCATTGACTGCCACTGACTTCAAAGTACCTAATCATATGCAGAGAAAATATGTGGTCACATCATCTTAATCATGTAAAAAGCATTGTATTTAAAATATCCAAAGAATATCAACTTACCTTAATCAGTATATTTACCAACTTTTCCAAACCTTCCTACCACATGTTGTGGTCTTGCAAATATCTGACTAGAATACAACCACAGTACTAATAAGGCACTAAACATCAGCACATCATACTCATAACCACAGCACGAAGTTCCTCAATTACAATTTTTGGGAGCTGTCAATTGGTGGGAACATAGACGCGACTAGATACCTAAGCAACTATGCATAGCAGCGAATAAAACAATGAGAAGAAAATGCCAAAAACGAATCACACCCAAATTATAATTGGATTGGATAGACACCCAAATTGAGATGGACAAATAAAGCTGCCCAAAATACGAATGGAAACCATGCCACATTTTGAGAAGAAATAAAAATTACAAACCATAGACCACTAGGCCAAGAAAACTTGACTGACGATCCTCAGTGCTCCTCAGAGCGCGATCTGGGAACATCCACTCACAAAAAGGCGGGAAGTGAACTCGCAATCCCTCAAATCAAACCTCGCCGGCACACGTGTATGCAGGAATCGTGATACTAGTTCAACGCCTTCGGCCTTGGGTCCAACAACTTAGCAGAATATTGATGTTCATATTCGAATTGATATTCACTGAATGTTCAAGAAGGCACAAGTCTCATTGTTCTTCGAACATCAGCGAATGCGTATTCCTCGATGTACTGATTAGCACTCGCATAAAAGTTAATAAAGGCGTTAATAGAGGCTTTTGTTATTAGAGGTCACAGCTGTGACCTATGATGGCCCTTGATCAAGGGTCATCGAAGGTCGGACTATTCAAATGTTCCTAACATGAACGTATTAGTAATGCATGGCGTGTATATTATTATAAATATATGAGCTAAGTAGAGAGTTCAAGATCAGCTGAGATATTTTAGGTTCAATGTGAAGTTATATATCAAGGTCCAACTACTCAGAATTCCATAAAAAGTTAGCAGGGGTAGATCTCGATCTCCAACCATGATGATCTCTAAGTGCTGATCGTTATGAAAATAAGAGCTTAGAATAGCGTTCATAAACAGCTGAATTATTCGTGTGAGAATGTAGCTATGCACGCATGCAAAATGTTGCACCGGTGCACGTATGAAACATGATGCAAACTGATATTAATCTGGCCGACAAATTGATCGATATCTGACCTTGCGTGTGGTTCATTTTGACAACCTGTACACCGATAGAACGTGATGTAGTTGGACCATCCACAACTTGTGCACATTTCAACACACAGCCGAGCTATTCGGGACCAAAGGTGAAGGGTCACCCGTCGGATTAACTCAGATTCGGGTTTTAAAAAATTCGGATTTACCTAAAAAATGACAAACGGATAATACTTGACGTGCTGGTTATCATTAGCATCAATGCTAAGTGGAGCATCGATAAGCAGTTCCACAACAATGGTCGAGGTCTCAGTTTGTATACTAACTACCAAAACATTGAGGATTAACATGTACGAAGTTTGTAAGGAAATATGTGTGGTGTCAGTATTACTGCCCATGGATCCTGGACCTGAAATAACTCAGTTGTTCATTAGGGTTTCCTAAGCTTTTGTATTCATGGTGATCAGTGCGTTGAGCGCTGCATGTTCGCTAATTTTCAACGGATCTGAATGTTTGGCCTTAATCGATGTCCACCGAATATCAAACCGAATGTGAATATCAACCTGCTGCTAATTTGACGAAGGTTGGGTGTTGGGTATGCGCAGCATAATGCACTGTGCGGTAGGACCTTGTAGGGGACGGTCGATTGATGATTTGAGGGGTCCCGCTCTGGGGTGGTGCGTCCTTAGGTGTCTGGGTTGATACGTATATCTGCAAATTTGAGTTGGAAAGAAAGTTTGAATACATTTTTGAAGACACCATACGAGATACTATTCCAGCAACATGTATGAGGAAGAAGGTGAGTTCGGTTCCATCTTAATTAGGCTTGCTTTTAACTGATATTGCTTCATACTCCAGGTATGTTTTATGTCCTATATACTCAAGCAATTTCTCCTGTAGGAATGGACAGCCACATCGCCTTCAATGACGTTCAGAAACGAACCTACCTGTACAATATTTTTCTTGAAATGTTATTAGACGAGAAGGAAACACCAATTTATGTATTAATACGATTAAGATGATAAGCAGCTTTACAGAGTCTTTACTCCGAGACTATGTCGGGTTGGGAGCAAGGTAGAGTCAGCAGACCTGACATAATGATCAGCATAAATTAGAAGTGATCACTAATTCACATTTTTGCAACTGCTTCAGTGACATTTTTTGTTTGTTGTCAAATGCCTACCTTCAGTACAGAAATAAGGAGAATTCAGCTTGCAAATGTCAGCAAGTAACAATGCACTGTCTGATTTCATGGTACATAGCAACCATATCTCTAGTTGACATGCTCTACATCATGGGCGCAAAATGACCCTGGATGTTGACGCACCCCTAAGCCCCAATCCACCACCACGCTCTACATCACATATTTCTCTGGTTGCAGTCTGGGTGAATTGGTATGGTTGGTTAAGGTGTTCACTCTCTGTACTTTGAATCTTAGCATGGCTGTATTTTTAACCTGATCACACAGTTGTTGATTGTCAGGGCTGTTTGTTGATGTTGCACTTTATATTATTTTACATTATGTACATTCCCCTGATGCACAAACATTTTGTCTGGAAGTACAGAGGGGAAATGCTCAATTAAAGATTAAGAATTTCTGATGAAAAAGAGCATTCAATTTGTGCTTATCATATCAGAGAAACATGAGGAGTGAATGGTCACAAAATACTAAGGCCTATTTAAAGCTACAGGGGCAATCTGGGTTAAGCTATTGAGGGAAGACACCATAAGATGAGAAAAAGATGCTGAAACATCATTACCAAAGCTCTATCCAGAGTTATATGGGAACTAACAATCCTCATTGCATTATCATGGCCAGCATCATAAGCATTACACAATGGAAGTGAAGTACTAAATCTCTGTCATGCATGCCTGTTATTAGCATAATTATGAATGCATAAGGATGGTATAAGACATACTCTCATCAATCACACTCCTTCCTCCCAGTAGATAACTGGGTTGGACTGTAGACCCCCCATCATGCCAAATGGGTCCAATTTTGACACGTGAAGCATCCCAAAATGCTGAAATACATTCAGGGATTCCTCACTATGTCACCAGGGATCCTATTCCATGCATCGACCACCCAGGATGCATCTTCAAACTTATCCCATGTTCACTAAAAAGTCAATAAACCATGCATTATAGCTATGCAACTTGTTACTGTGGTTGGAGACCCTGATGGGTTGGGAAGCTGAACACTCCTCCTGGTTCAGAAACTTCAGAATGTTACTTTCCTTATTCAATCTGGAAATGTTGGGAAGAATTTTAGTTTGGTTTGAGATTTGCAGCCCTGCTTTAGGTGAAGGATGATTCTTATGTATGATATATATATATATACACATGTAATAGCTAAGAATCAAGCTGGGTCTCCTCCACAAAAACAAATGTATGGACATATATACAGTTCACTGGATGCCATTTGTGGCCAATATCTTCATCACTAATGTCATTTGTCAATAGTTACCCTGTTCACTTGCAACCAATAGTTTCATCTGTTATCCCAAGGAATGTCATTTGGTACCACTTTGAAGCTGCTTCTGTTCCAACTGTTTGGAAATAGAGAATGTGCCTGATAAACATATCAGCTTTGTTATCTGAAAGTTGACATATTGTGTGGTCATTCATATGTTCAGTTTTCCTGCCCTGAAGGGCCAGCAGCAGTTTGGCCAGGGGAAAGCTGATGTGGATGCCTCCTCTCACTGGCTGTCTTACCAATAATACATTGCAAGACATCTACAGAATTATGCTTCACTTTCCTGACTGGCATGCAATCAAGCTGAAGACCAGGCAGTATGGTTGTTTCTGAGGCATCAGCCTTGTGTGAGACATGGCTTCATCTGAGCCAGACTGGAGCATTGACAGCTGGTGCTGGGTATGTTGATGAAGCTCTTCTCTAGAATGACCCAGCAGATGGACATGCAAATGCCCTGGTGTACTGATATCAACAATAGTTAGCAGTCTTCTTGTTTTGTTCTTCTTACCATTCCATTTCACTTAGCTCCTTGTCAAGTTGTTCTCAAAACCAAAGTGAACTTTAGTTTGACTGGCTGATGTGTTCTGTTGGCAGGTGTTGCAAAATGCACAATGCATTTGTGCAGGCTAAGCAGTCTTTGGAGAAATGCCAATGATACAAAAAAAGCAAATATGTACCACAATGATGTGAAGAAATACCAGTTGGGCACTATGTGACCAATGACGTCGATTTGCCCTATATCCCTATTAACTAACAAAGAAATTCCAGCATTCAACATTTGCTTTCTTGGATCCAAGCACTAAAATATCGGAAATGCTATTTCCAAGCACAAAAAGGGAATGAATTCTCACGAAACCACTGCATGCATAACAAAGGTGTGTAAATTTATGTCACAAATGGAACTGCCCTACATTAATTTTGGATGGAATGTTGGGCACACAATGCTGGTGTTGAAATATGGGGAAATAATTGAGGAAAAAAAAAAAAAGTTTTATTAAAAATTTTTTTTTTTTTTTTTTAAAAATTAAAATTAAAGGCAATGGCCCCTTTGGGGGGGGAAAAAAAAGGGTTCATCACTTACTTTATCCAGGCTAGTTTTCATATTTTGTCATTGATCCTGCAACCTATGACGCAGCTCTGTTGTTTTGCATGACTGTCTTCAATGAAAAGCTATAGAAAGCTTCCCATTGCACATGCAAAAACTGACTGGAATCTGTTGAGCGGTTTGCACGGTAGCCTTGGAAAACTGCAAGGTCTACATCAACCCCAATCCAGAGCAATGGAAAAGAATAAGCATCATGAAAATTTCTGAAAACTTTATTGCTTCATCATTTACACCCAACTTTGAATTTGAAAATCCAGTCATGCTTGCACCCCTGAATGAGCGAGAGTTAAGCCATTGCCGCTCAAGTACAGTTCGGTCGATTCCAAGCTTGAAAAAAAATAACCAACTTTTTGTTATGTTGACTTAATGGCCTGGGTTAGGTGTGATATGACATTTCGGACCCCACGTTGGATGTCGCAGTGGCCGTGCCAGAAACACAGATTATCTGTCAGTCAATTGAGCAATTGAAACCTTAGATATTACCCCTGTATGAAAGTGGTGCATCCGACCCAAAGTACGCACTTGCACCATACACTTGTCGGGGGAAGCGAAACGAAGACGTCTGCCAATGTCTACAGGAGACATGTACGAGGACGAGGATCAGGAGGATATCTCCTCCGAGCTATGGCAGGAAGCCTGCTGGATCGTCATCAACTCCTACTTTGACGAGAAGGGACTGGTGCGCCAGCAGCTCGACTCGTTCGACGAGTTCATCCAGATGTCTGTCCAGCGGATCGTAGAGGACTCGCCGGCTATCGACCTGCAGGCCGAGGCCCAGCACACCTCCGGCGAGATCGAGACGCCGGTCAGTTTCGCTCTGTCCTCTTCACACTGCCAGCCCTGCACCATCCAATCTGCATGCTGTCATCCACATACTATGATCGAGATTCAAGTCAGTTCCACTCTGTCCTCTTCACACTGTCAGCCTTGCACTACTCTACATTCTGTCATTCCCATGCTGTCCACTATACACAATCTGCCATATACACAGTGTCAGGCCCACATTGTGCCCTCTACACACTTTGCCATCTACACACTACCATCCCCATGCTGTGTCATCTATACACTGTCAGTCCCATACTGTGCCATCTACACACTTATATACACACTATCAGTGTCATGCTGTGCCATCTGTATACTGTGTTATCTACACGTTAACAGTCACACACTATGCCACCTACATGCTGTCAGTCCCACACTATGCCCTCTACACATTGTCAGTCCTACGCTCTGTTCCACACTGTGTTCCCTTCATCCTATCAGTTGCATACTGTGCTCTACAGGCTATCAGTCTCACACTGCAGCATCTACATACTGTTGATCTCATTGTGCTCCTGCACTCTCCTTTTCGAACTTCACTGTGTCCCTCCTCAGTGTGCATCCCCTTCACCTACTCAACTTCACTTTATGCCTCCTCTGTGTGTATCCCCCTCGGAAACTATTTGCGTGTTTCATGCGATCCCCTCCCTAGTCAATTTAATCGTAACACGCGAGTCCCCATTACTTACTCAATGTCTTTGTGTTGTCTTTCACAGCCGCGCTACCTGCTCAAGTTCGAACAGATATACCTGTCGAAGCCGACGCACTGGGAGACAGACGGCGCGCCGAGCGCCATGTTCCCCAACGAGGCGCGCCTGCGCAACCTCGTCTACTCGGCGCCGCTGTACGTGGACATCACCAAGACGGTGATCCGGGAGGGCGATGAGCCGGTTGTCACACAGGAACAGAAGACTTTCATCGGTAAGCAGATGGGGTCTGTGATGGGGGATGGTGTTGTACAGCGGTGTCGGTGATGGTGGATGGTATGGGGCAGCGGTGTCAGTGATGGTGGATGGTGTGGGACAGCGGTGATGGTGGATGGTGTTGTACAGCGGTGTCGGTGAAGGTGGATGGTGTTGTACAGCGGTGTTGGTGACGGTGGATGGTGTTATACAGTGGTGTCCGTGATGGTGGATGGTGTTGTACAGCGGTGTTGGTGACGGTGGATGGTGTTGTACAGCGGTGTTGGTGACGGTGGATGGTGTTGTACAGCGGTGTCGGTGATGGGGATGGTGTTGTACAGCGGTGTCCGTGATGGTGGATGGTGTGGATCAGCGGTGTCAGTGATAGTGGATGTTGTCGGCTTTTGGTGTTGGTGTTGTTCTCCATCGTTAGGGTGAACTGTATAATTGGTTGAACAGTTATCTTGGCTATGAAATGAGATATAGATACCGATATTTGCTCTGCCGCATTCTGAACCTTGGCTGATTATTCTCGCTTTTATTTCGCTTTCATTGAGGCTACATGACACTAAAAAAAGCATGGCAATATTGAAATGTTTAATCAAGCCATTGCTGGCAGATAAATGGAGTGAACAAAGCACCACAATTTGGGCAATGATCACAATTTTAGAAATATTTAAAGTGGGCATGTTTCTCCACGGAAACGTGCACGTAATCGTTAAATGTATTATATTTGCGAGTACGTGCCATTGTAATTCGCCACTTGGCACCGATTATATTTGACACGACCTAGTGGTCTCAGACAAGGTTGGATTCTTAATCTTGACTCGTCGCACTGTGCGCAAGCACTGATGCTTAATTACTGATTGTAGTTACAAAAAAAACGCATAGTTATTCGGCATGTATAGTTTTCTTTCTTGGATGCTGAAGGTCCAAATGAGCTCTGCTTTTCCAACACTTGCCTGACGTGTTATTAACTTGAGAGACGTTCCAGTGAGATGAGACTTGTGCGACATTAATGTGTACTTGTTTGTGCAGGTAAAATTCCGATCATGTTGCGTTCAACTCACTGCTTGCTGTCCGGCCTGACGGACAGAGATTTGACACAACTCAACGAGTGCCCTTTGGATCCGGGCGGCTACTTCATCATCAACGGGTCCGAGAAGGTTGGGCACAGGCAGATCGTCGTGTGCCACATCGCAGTAGCAGTGCTCGCACTTTGTTTGAAGTATTGGAAATGTACAATTGTCTGGGTATGGTAGGAGTTCCTCAGTGACCGCGACATGTCGGGCTCTTGTCTGTCATTGCGTTGGGGAGTGACAACGTTGTATGGTGATCTATGAAACGAGCCTTGCAAAATATTTCAACAAATAACATCACGACAGCTTTCAACGACTCACTGAACTGACAAACGTCCATAATCGTAAAAGCCGTCAACGGGCTTCTGTAGCTGTGTGAGTTATGTGTGAGCTCTAGATTTCGTACCTGAGGCAATGATGGGTGGTGATCGCTGTGGCCTGGATAGCATTTCCGTGTCATTGATGCTGCTCGCCCAGGAGAAGGTGGCTACCAGTCGTGGCCCAGAAAACATTGCTGTGTCGCAGGTGCTGATCGCCCAAGAAAAGATGGCCACCAACACGGTGTACGTGTTCAGCATGAAGGACGGCAAGTACGCCTACAAGGCGGAAATCCGCTCGGCAGTGGAGTACTCGTCGCGCCCCACGTCCACGCTGTGGGTCAACATGCTGGCCAGGAGCGGACAGGTATGTCGCGTCCCACGTCCACGCTGTGGGTCAACATGCTGGCCAGGAGCGGACAGGTATGTCGCGTCCCACGTCCACGCTGTGGGTCAACATGCTGGCCAGGAGCGGACAGGTATGTCGCGTCCCACGTCCACGCTGTGGGTCAACATGCTGGCCAGGAGCGGACAGGTATGTCGCGTCCCACGTCCACGCTGTGGGTCAACATGCTGGCCAGGAGCGGACAGGTATGCCGCGTCCCTACGTCGGCGCTCCAGCGCGATCGCTGATGGCCGCTGGTGTTGACCTGATCTGGTCATCCACCAGGGAGAACTGTCAGGTTTTACCAGGGGGAACTGTCAGGTTTTACCAGGGGAAAGCTGTCAGGTTTTACCAGGGGAAACTGTCAGGTTTTACCAGAGTGTCTACCTGGTCGATCATGCTTCTTCAGCCCACTCGGGGGCGTTGGTGGCTCGGTGGTTAAGCTGAGCCTGGTGGTTCAGCCTAGTTTGGTGGCTCGGTGGTTCAGCCCACTGGCAAGACAAAAGTGCGTGGTTCGATTCCCTTTGGTGCCACTCTTCCTGCCAATGTGAGAGACGGCCGACGCCGTATGGCCTCAACTGTTGAGTGCATGGTAAAGTCACAACCACCACCACCATCGGTCCACTCCAAAGTTGCAGTAAAACGGCCCATATGTATAAGTTGGAAATTCGTATAACCTGGAACGTTGGTACATCCTTTATGGATGTCAATCGTCTGCTTCAAATTAGTTGCAGTTGATACATCTTTTTTGCTGATGGTATGGATACTCGGTAGAGCTATTAGTTATGGTGTGCTGATAGCATTGCAACATTGCTGTCGCAGCTAGGAATCTAACTTGGTGCGGTGTGTTTTTGCTCTGCAGAACGTCAAAAAGTCGGCGATAGGTCAGCGCATCATCGCCATTCTGCCGTACATCAAGCAGGAGATTCCGATCATGATCGTGTTCAGGGCGCTCGGCTTCGTCGCTGATCGAGACATTCTGGAGCACATTATCTACGACTTCGACGACCCGGAGATGATGGAAATAGTCAGTCTGCCGACGATCCCGAGCTTGTGCTGTGAAAACACCTTGTCTTGTAAATAATTGAAGTGCTTGGAAGAGTACTGGAAAGGTGATAATGTAGCTGGTTTTTTGTTTGTTCCGTAATATGATTGGTTTGCAGCATATTTTAGGAAGCAGACAGCTCAGTTTCTATGTGAATATATTGTTCCCCTTTGCCCTTTGCCCATACCATGCTCTGGCACAGCCACTCGTCAGCCCTGCAGGTGCCCTCCCATGGACCCTGATATACCCACGTGTCTTTACCCCCGTCTGTCCACGCTCTACAGCGGAGTCTGGCGTAGGACTCCGTGGCGATGTGGTCTTGTGCTTTGTAATCCTGTATGGGGAAAGTAAATTTTGTGAATAATCGAATTCGGAGACTGTATCTTCTTGAAACCTGAGACATCAGAATCTCAGTTTGCAATGGGCGCAAAATGACCTTAGTAGTCCACGCGCCCTTAAGCCCAAATAATCAGTCAATCTCAGTTTGCACTTTCCAGTGAATCTTGAGCAGCTTATCACAGAGAAGTTCATTGTCAAACAGCACCATTCAGCTTTCCATTGGGAAAAATGAGAGGATGATGTTCGGGATGCCAAGACCCAGGAACGTGTCCAGCCCTGTCCTCCACCCAGCTGAAGTACCTCGCTCTTCTCTGGATGGTCCTCACATTAACTCTGCACCCTCACTCACTCTCCCAGGTGAAGCCATCTCTGGACGAGGCGTTCGTGATCCAGGAGCAGAATGTGGCGCTGAATTTTATCGGCGCACGTGGCGCGAAGCCCGGCGTGACAAAAGAGAAGCGTAGCAAGTACGCGCGCGAGATCCTGCAGAAGGAGATGCTGCCTCACGTCGGCGTGTCGGACTTCTGCGAGACGAAGAAGGCCTACTTCCTCGGGTAGGCACGCCTGCAGCTCTGTGCATTTCAAACTAAGGGCGTGAAGATTTTTGTTTCAGCGCGTACGAATATGTTACCAAGTTTGTATGTGCGCATGCTGTAGTTATTTGGCAGCAACCTTACTCTCATCTCTACATATGTATACGGTGGCTACCTTCCCCAAGACCGATTTTGGCAGTGTCCTGGTGTATGACCGGCTGTGTCCTGATATGTGACCGCTGGTGTCCTGGTGTAGGGTCGGCGGTGTCCTGGTTTGTGACCGCGGGTGTCCTGGTGTATGACCGGCTGTGTCCTGATATGTGACCGGTGGCGTCCTGGTGTATGATCCGCAGTGTTCTGGTTTGCGACCGCTGGCGTCCTGTTGTATGATCCGCAGTGTTCTGGTTTGCGACCGCTGGTGTCCTGGTGTATGATGGGCGGTGTCCTGGTTTGTTACCGACAGTGTCCTGGTGAATGACCGGCTGTGTCTTGATATGTGACCGATGGTATCCTGGTGTATGATCGGCTGTGTCCTGATATGTGACCGGTGGTGCCCTGGTGTATGGTCGGCGGTGTCCTGACATGTGACCGGTGGTGTCCTGGTGTATGGTCGGCGGTGTCCTGGTTTGTGACCGACAGTGTCCTGGTGTATGTTTGACAGTGCCCTGGTGTGTAACCGGCAGTGTCCTTGTGCAGGTACATGGTCCACCGGCTGTTGATGGCATCCTTGGGTCGGCGGGAGCTGGACGACCGAGATCACTACGGCAACAAACGACTCGACCTGGCCGGGCCGTTGCTCGCCTTCCTCTTCAGGGGGTAGGTGCACTCATGTCTTCTGTGTGTCAGGCTCCCGGGCTCTTGCTCGGCTTCCTCTTCAGGGGGTAGGTGCACTCGTGTCTTCTGTGTGTCAGGCTCCCGGGCTGTTGTCATCTGTTGTCAATCAGCTTTAATGTATAGCAGTATTGAGTTGTTCATGCTTTCACCGGCGGTCAATCTTGCTGTACGCCTTACTTCAGCTGCGGCTATCGTCATCCACATATGCCACCGTCATCCACAGATGCCACCGTTGCCCACAGATGTCACCATCACCCACAGATGTCACTGTTACCCACAGATGTCACCATTACCCACAGATGCCACCGTCACCCGAAGATGCCACCATCGCCCACATATTGCACCGTCGCCCACAGATGGCACTGTAACCCACAGATGTCACTGTAACCCACAGATGTCATTGTTGTTGCTCATAGGTGCCACGGTCACCGACATATGCCACCGTCACCCACAGATGCCACCGTTGCCTTGCAATGCCACCGTTTCTTACAGATACTGCCATCACGTGTAGGTGCGATCATCGCATGGAGGTACTACCGTCACCTGCATGTGATCCCATCACGTACGAATGATGCTGTCGACGTGCCCATAAGCATAAATTCATAGTCATCACGTGCGAATGCTGTCATCACTACTGGTTGGCATGCTATGACCTCTGACTTACAGCTCTTGTTGTGGTCGCTTTTCAGCTTGTTCAAGAACCTCCTGAAGGAAGTGCGAATGTACGCGCAGAAGTTCATCGACAACGGCAAGGACTTCGGTCTGCACTTGGCCGTCAAAACGTCTACCATCACCGACGGCCTGAAGTACTCGCTAGCCACCGGAAACTGGGGTGACCAGAAGAAGGCGCATCAGGCGCGCGCTGGTGTCTCGCAGGTGGGTGGCGTCGGTGTCTCGCAGGTGGGTGGCGTCGGTGTCTCGCAGGTGGGTGGCGTCGGTGTCTCGCAGGTGGGTGGCGTCGGTGTCTCGCAGGTGGGTGGCGTCGGTGTCTCGCAGGTGGGTGGCGTCGGTGTCTCGCAGGTGGGTGGCGTCGGTGTCTCGCAGGTGGGTGCGTCAGCTGGTCTCTGGCGGGGCGTGCTGTCGGCTGGTCTTTTTTGGGGTCATGTTCCCTGGAGATCTGGTGAACCGTGCTGGGTGATAGTATCACTGTTCTGTTACTAGTAACCCACCGGTTGCCGTTCGGTGGATCATACTGTCTCGTGAGGTTTGGGGTATCATGCTGTCAACTGATCTTTGGTGGGTCATGTTCCCTGGAGGTCTCTGATGAACCGGACTGGGTGATGTTCGGAGGTTATGCTGTTTCGTGATCTTCGGGGTATTGTGTTATCATCCGATAGTATCGACTCTGGGGGTTGATTTTGTCTGATCCAGAACATGATGCACGTGATTTGAATTTAGTGTGCAAGGCAATTCTGCTTTCAGTTGAAGCTAACGCTTAGCGATAACTGCGTTGTCTGGGATAGGCTGTTTCCAATGTTGGTAGATTATACAGAGCCTTGTGGTTGAGCCGGGGTGTCGCTCAGTTGGTGCCAAGGAGTGTGTTGAGGTCAGACAGGTCGGGCTGCGTTCGTACGTTCAACTGTTGAATGGTGGTGACATGAGTGTGTGTGTGTACCATCAGGTGTTGAACCGACCCACGTTTGTGCGTTGAATAGCTGAATGTTGATGGTATGAGTGTGCATGTGTGTGCGATTCGGTGTTGATGGTACGAGTGTGTGTGCCGCCAGGTGTTGAACCGACTCACGTTCGCGTCGACGCTGTCGCACCTGCGGCGCGTCAACTCGCCGATCGGTCGCGACGGCAAGCTGGCCAAACCCCGCCAGCTGCACAACACGCTGTGGGGCATGATCTGCCCGGCCGAGACGCCCGAGGGAGCTGCCGTAGGTCAGTATCGAGCTGTTCACCCCCACTCTGTACGTCCTCTGTTGCTGACATGTGCCCGGCCGAGACGCCCGAGGGAGCTGCCGTAGGTCAGTGTCGAGCTGTTCACCCCCACTCTGTACGTCCTCTGTTGCTGACATGATGTGCCCGGCCGAGACGCCCGAGGGAGCCTCCGTAGGTCAGTGTCGAGCTGTTCACCCCCCCCCCCATATACACACACATCTGCACGTCCTCTGCTGCTGACGAGACAGGTGGCCCGATATAGGCCGCAATGATGCCAGTCCATGCCTGGTTTAGGGATGAGCGCCGTCGGTATGCTCCCATCCAGCCCCACTCCACTCGGAGCCGCTGCCGGCACCGGTCGATAGAGACACATGCTGTGAAGGCAGCTTAGGTGATTCGCCCGCACTAGAGTGCCAGGAAAATGACAGTCTACGGTGTCAGGTGAGTCATGTGAATACGGAAGCGCGGCTCAGGAGCTTGTGGTGATGCGCAACGGACGTTCGAACCGGCATAGTCAATTTGTTTCTGTAGAAGCCGTGGGTTGGGTGAGCACTTGATGCGCCACCAGCACGCATGACCAGGTGATTGGTGTTGTCACCCACGCTGGCGTCTGGTGCAGGTCTGGTTAAGAACCTGGCGCTGATGGCGTACATCTCGGTGGGGTCGCAGCCGTCGCCGATCCTCGAGTTCCTCGAGGAGTGGAGCATGGAGAACCTGGAGGAGATCGCCCCCAGCGCCATCATCGAGTCAGTACCGCGGCTGGTCGTGCTGTGTCACTGCTGCACACTTGGTGGCGCCGCCCCCGCTGTCAGTGCTACACACATCGGTACACTGTCAGTGCTACACACATCGGAACACTGTTAGTGCTACACACATCGGTACACTGTCAGTGCTACACACATCGATACACTGTCAGTGCTACACACATCGGTACACTGTTAGTGCTACACACATCGATACACTGTGCTACACGCATCGATACACTGTCCGTACTACACACAGCAATACACTGTCAGTACTGTGCTTATCGATATGCATATAGTGTTACAAGCATCAGTTTGTGTCCCCTATTGCAATACTACACACATTGATACGCTCCTGCCATTGCACCCATCAATGTTTGGATTCAATATGACTACTACCCACGTCGATAGTCTCTCGGCACATCCCATTTAGGCTGCTAACGCCATCAGTAACGTAGTTTACATGAGCGCAATGTGAATTTACCTCCACAGTAGCAGTTATATTGCTTGCTTCATATCATAATTTACTTACTGTGCCCACATAAACACTTCGCGCCCGCCCGATAAATATGAATTCACCAGCCAGGCACATCCTTTCCCGAAGAAGCACCGGCCTAACAAGCGAATTTCTGCTGCATTTGTGTTTTCAAAATATACGGCTGAATCTAAGTCTTGCATGAATCTTGTGGAAATATTGAAAGTGTTGTATAAAATTGCTAGTTTAGTGGTATCCGATAGGACCATCTTAAATAATTTACAATCACACTTATTGCCCTCGATTTCGTTTAGTTAAGTTAGTTTTCGTTAAATTTGCTCCATTTCCACCCTCTTTAGAGAGCAAATCTGAGATATAACTTTCTCACTATCCTGCTGGAAAGAGCATTCGTAAATAATTGTATTATTTCGGTGCTAATAACGCCCTATTTTAAGCTACCTCAAAGCAAACCCTGAATCATCTAACAAAATATAACAAACCACTAGTGCCACCAAAATAGCAGTTAGTCACATATGAGCAACATTCGCCAAAATCCACTAACATATTCGATTTAATCCCCGTGCACTTGAACAGATTATCCGAACTAGTCTCATCTGAACACGAAACGAATGCGTTACCCTGCTGAAATTGTATTTGATCCAAATTCGAATTTTCTTCGTCTGCCCATCTAAGCTGGGTTACGACCACCTATTACTGTAACAGTGCCACCTATATCCATGGTCTATTGCATGGATGGACATGTAATAGCCTTCAAATATCGGCAGTGTGATGCAGGTAATAGTTCTTAGACCTCGGCAATGGATCTCCAACAATAGTTCCCGGATCGCGGTGCACACAATAGCGTCCCGGTCCCAGCAATATGCCGCTGACAGTAGCGTCTAGATGGCAGCAGGACATGCATCGCTGACCTGCTAAGCAGCGTCATCATCAGCACCAGTAATGCGTTCATCCTGGCGGTTTACCGGAGGCGGCTCACTCGTCCCCAGTGCCACCAAGATATTCGTGAACGGCTGCTGGGTGGGCATCCACCGGGACCCAGAGCAGCTGATGAACACACTGCGCAAACTCCGCCGCCAGATGGACATCATCGTGTCCGAGGTGGGCCTGCACCGACATCACGGCGGGAACTGTGTCTGAAACGGGTCTGCATCGAGAGCATAGTGGGAACTGTGTCCGAAATGGGTCTGCGTCGAGAGCACAGTGGGAGCTGTCTGAAGTGGGTCTATGTCGACATCATAGCGGGAACTGTGTCTGAAATGGGTCTGCATCGAGAGCACAGTGGGAACTGTCTGAAGTGGGTCTGTGCCGAGAGCACAGCGGGAACTATGTCCGAGGTGGGTCTATATTTCTTTTTTTCCGCGTAGAATATAGTGGGAAAAAAAGGAAAGGGTGGAATAAAAAAAAAAAAAAAATTAAATTTTTTTTTTTCAACAAACACTCTCCGAGGGACTGGTCCCACGACTAAGGGCCGAGTTCACCGCGACATTGGAAACTCAGTTGTCTTTAGACGGTTGGTGGCCAGAATTCGAGCGCTCCCAAATGCGTTTCTGGTCCAGTGGGTCCCGTGCGATGAGCCGGTTTTACAGCGGAAGTTTCGTCGTAGGTCACGTGGTCTCAGGAACAGGATGAGGAGAATACCGGCATAATGATGTGCATAGTTAAAAGCGACCATAAAATAAAATTATTACATCGGTTTTAATAACGAAATTGTTTTACTATTCATGCTGTCGAAATAGGAGAGTTAATCTTACGACATCGCTTTTAACATGTTTTGTTTGCGTGGAGACTGCACACAGCTCTTGGTTGGGTTCGCTGCCTTTTTTTTGTGTGTTTTTTGCGAGGTGGGTTTGCCTTGGGTGGTGTTGCTCTTCTGTTCGTTTTGTGGGTTTGTTTTGGTTTTTTTTGTGTTTGTTTTTTTCGGGTTTTTTGTGGTGGTTTCTTTTTTTTAAGTTCTTTGTTTGTTTGTTTGTTGGTGTTTGTTGGGGTGTTGGTTTGGCTGTGGGTGTGTGTGTGTTTTTTTTGGCTGGGTGTTGTGTTTGGGGGGTGGGTGGTTTGTGTTGTGTTTAAATGGCCAACTATTATTTGAAAGAGTGCAGTCGGAACTGGGTTCCAGGTTGAGAGGTGACGAAAGTTGGTGCTGCGACTGAGTGGAGCGGTTACTCAGTGCAGTTTACATTTACGACAGTGATGCTTTTTCTCACATTACTCGGTCAACGGAACGGGGATGGTTTATTGGGAATCTTTGTACACATGCTCCAATGCTTGTCGCTGGTGCTTGTCGCACGCATCAGTCCTGGTGATGCGCGTCTGCTGAGAATATTCCCATAGAGACGCCTCGACCCGAACCCACGATTACAATACTTGTGGCATTTGACATTGGGTATTCAGCTGCAGATGGAGTGGAGGGGGCGGGCTCGTGGCTGTACCCGAGGGGTGTCTGTGTCTGTGAAGCTCCGTCACTGTGACCGGCGACCTGCGGCCAGGTGTGCATGGTGCGCGATATCCGCGACCGCGAGATCCGGATCTACACGGACGCCGGCCGGATCTGCCGTCCGCTGCTGATCGTCGACAAGGGCCAGCTACTGCTCAAGAAGCGGCACATCGACATGCTGAAGGAGCGCGAGTACAACAACTACAGGCGAGTCGCCGCAACGTGAACGGTCTGGCAGATGATCAGGATCAAATTATGCGCAATGTTATCATGATTATATCATATCCTTATAATTATTTCACCTGGTTATTACATTATCGGAGTGCATAAGCTGGAAAGATAACTGATGATCAGATGGAATGGGAATGTGAGGTTATCTGCCAATCAGATGGGATGAGATGACTGATAGTGAGACGAAATTGATTGAGGTGATAAAGTGATGTGACCATGATGCGAGAGGGAATAATGACTGTCAGTACAGTGATGCATCTCGTCCAGGAGGCTGTTGCAACAATACTGTAACTAGCACTAAAAGCTTAGTATACACGTCATCATTTAACGAGAACTCACGCAACAGTGATACATTATCTGTGAAATAGGGTGGAATATACCACTTAGTGAACCCTGAATCGACATTTTTCCAAAAGATGTATGGATATCTTACTTTTTGGTGCTTGTTTGTGAAGTCTCCACATACCTCGTTTCTAACGGTATTCAGTTTGTAAGTATGATACTTGTGCTCACCGTAACAGATCAGTGATGCTAATACCGAACACCCTGAGGAGCAATTCCAGGTAAAGGGATTACCTATGACGTGCATGTTGCACAATACCGGTTTATAGCATCGGTATTTCTATCGTTATTGTTGATATCTATGTCCCAAATTGGATATCTCTCAAAACTCTCAAAACGAATACAGTCATGTACTCAATTGTCTCAAAACTGGATTTGAAGGACCTGACAATTATTGAAGCAGCATCATATTCATGATGATTTCGACATCTAGCACTAGTCATTTTGACATCTCACACCTAACGAGAAATCATTGCTGTAGCACTGTCATGCAGTTCTGTCCGCTCGGCTAGATGGGTAGCCCAATCGGATTTTGTATCGCTTGTGATTGAATCGAGAGTTGTGTTCAGATTTTCTCATGCGGGACGCGGTACCTCAGTCGGTAGGAAGTCGGACTCTTGTTCGTAGGATCGTGGGTTCGAATCCTGCAACGGGCGGGATTATTGAGTCTACCCGCGACCAATCGGCGTGAAAGGTTGGCAACGCTGCATGAACCAATAGCAAGATGCGTCGTTAAAAAAGCCTACCTACCATATTTTTTTCCAAAGGTTTCGCGATGAACTCGTTATGTTCCTGTATCCTGCAGTATACTGTAGTTCTACCGGCTTCTGATAATTACCCGACACTTGAGTGTGGTGCCGTACATATCATAAGTCACGATGTTTGTCGCTTTCTCGTTACGCTTGGTGTCTGGGATATTTGCCGCTGACGATCGGGAGCCCTTCTGATAGCCGCCCATAGCTTAATTTTTAACACGCTGAACTCTTTACTTCCTCTTGGTCTCCTGACCAAGAGGAAGTAAAGAAACCAGGAACTCCTGGTTTCTTTTGTCCCCGCCCCATACCCGCCCGACTTCTCCAGCTCGTCTTAACCCATGAATCAGATGGTGCCAGCTATGCCCGATGCGGCCTGACCTTTGTCCCGACGTAGCCTGCCACCGGATCCGACCTCTGACATGGCCCACGTCTTACATCTGATCACCCGTAACGTTTGAGCTCTGACCTGGTGTGCTCGGACTTGACCTTGGTTTTCAGCACGCCTAGCCATGCCTTTTTTCCTGGCGTCCGACCTGTGACCTGTGACCGCGCGTGACACCCGCCGACCACCGACAGTTGGCACGACCTGGTGGCATCCGGCGTAGTGGAGTACATCGACTGCCTCGAGGAGGAGACCACCATGATCGCCATGACGCCCGACGACCTCAGCGGCGACAAGGACAACGTCTACTGCACCACGTACACGCACTGCGAGATCCACCCGGCCATGATCCTGGGCGTGTGCGCCTCCATCATCCCTTTCCCCGATCACAACCAGAGTCCCAGGAACACGTACCAGGTGAGGGCGGCCGACACGTCGCCCGCTTGCTTTTGCGTCGTTTATAGACCCTTATTCGCTTATACCAGACATAGAAGTAATACGTCTCACACATCTGGAAAAGATAGAGGAGCGTATTTGCAGGAAAACGTATCTTGTCGATAAAAGCTGGTAATACAGTTTTTGGCATGCTGGCTTTACCAGAGGTTAAAAAAGCCCAGTAAGAACACGTATGGTGGTAAGGCCATCAACCCTGCCGTATACATCACGTTGCCTTCCATGGCGTTCACAGGACAGTGATATGCGAAATGTCGCGCAGTTCGTAACACTTTCCAATCGTGCGATGTCTGATAAACGTCCCGTCTGTTCCAGAGTGCCATGGGTAAGCAGGCCATGGGCGTGTACATCACCAACTACCACGTGCGCATGGACACGCTGGCGCACGTGCTGTTCTATCCGCAAAAGCCTCTGGTGACAACGCGCTCCATGGAGTACCTGCGCTTCCGAGAGCTGCCGGCCGGCATCAACTCGATCGTGGCCATCGCCTGCTACACCGGCTACAACCAGGAGGACTCTGTGGTCATGAACGCGTCGGCTGTGGAGCGGGGCTTCTTTCGCTCCTGCTTCTATCGCAGCTACAAGGTGAGAGGCGACTCCCGCACCGTAAGTGCACGATGAGAGACGATTGCCATTGGCAACTACAAGATAAGAGATGTCTCTTGTCATGCGGCAACGAGGTGAGAGGATACTCCTGTCCTGTGAGTACATGGTGAGATGATTGCCGCTTGGCAGCTACAAGAAAGGAGATGGTTCTTGCTATGCGGCTACGAGGTGAGAGATGATTGTCATTCGGCAGCTACAAGATAAGAGGCGGCCCTTGCCATGCGGCTACAACGTGAGATGTGATTACATCGTTCTTCAGCTTCAAGTTTAGGCGTGATTACTGCCATTCAGCCGGCTACAAGGTGAGATGCACGTGCAGCCACAGGTAGATCTACGTTTGGGATCGTCCTGCATATCGGCAATGGGAGTTGGATGTTCGTCTGACACTCACCGCTTGCGCCAGTGCGCTCGAAAATGGTCTCGCCCTAGAAGAGTTGGAAGCCCCACAGCTGGTTAGATTGTCTTGCCATCGTTTGACAAGCAGGAGGTGCCATATCACCTGTCCATATCATCACCTGAGGTGCCATATCACCTGCCTGTAGCAATCATGTATCAATCATCCGGTACTAACTGATTTTACACAATTTGAGAGGAACGAAGCATCAAGATATGCATGACTGTTTATATCCTGCCTTCCCATGCGCTTTATTGCCGCCCTTAAGATAATCGTGGGATTAAAAATGCGATGCACCTGCAACTGTACGTAGCGAATAATGTGCGTCGCCTCAGCGACTGGTATGTCTGTCATCTGACTGCACTTGTGCACGTCACTGTTGATGTCAGTGTACGTCCTGTATCGCATGATGTACATCAGCGACTGGCGTAAATCTGTCGTCAGACTTCACTTGTGCACGTCACTCCTGAGGTCTTGTTTGCTTATTATGGTTTGGGGGTGCTTCGACTGCATTGGTCATGCAGTGAGGTCAGTGCACATCCTGTATCGCAGGACGCCGAGACCAAGAAGATCGGCGACCAGGAGGAGACGTTCGAGCGGCCGTCGCGCGACACCTGCCAGGGCATGCGCAACGCCATCTACGAGAAGCTGGACGACGACGGCATCGTGGCGCCGGGCGTGCGCGTGTCCGGCGACGACGTCATCATCGGCAAGACGATCCTGCTGCCCGACACCGACGACGAGGTGGGATTCGGCTTCGGGAGGCTCGTGGCGACGGAGAGAGATGTGGCAGATAGGAGCGGATGTGTAGTGCGCAGAGAATCCAAGCGTGGCGAGGCAGCCGCGACGAAAAGAGAACAATGCTCCGAGGAAAGGCAGCTGAGATGATTGTGCGTGTGCGTGCACGCGTGCCTGCGTGCGTGCGGTGTGTATATGTGCCCGTGTCAGTACCACTACCACTGTGTACTGAGTCACTGACAAACAAACTACTCACCTGTCATCGCCCCAGCAGCCGAACTGGTGCTACTGTACGTGTGTTTGCACCACTGTATGCCGAGCTTCTCACCAGTGCCCGCCTCGGCAGCTGGAAGGCTCGGCCAAGCGGTTCACCAAGCGCGACGCGTCGACGTTCCTGCGAAACTCCGAGACGGGCATCGTGGACCAGGTGATGTTGACACTCAACAACGACGGCTACAAGTTCACCAAGATCCGCGTGCGCTCAATCCGCATCCCGCAGATCGGTGACAAGTTCGCCTCCCGCCACGGACAGAAGGGTCAGTGGTTCGCGTGTCTGAGACGGTGAAATGTCCGCGGGCATGCGTCGTGCATGCACATGTGCATTAGACACGGTTCACCGATCCATAATAGACTTGTGGCACGTACATCAATCTTTCATGTCAATGTTCGTTCGTGGTGTTAAAGTAACATAATTGTTGCAACATGTCCTACGTTGCGTTTGCAATTGCACTTACAATTAGTTGTAATCTTTCTGAGGTATGTGTCTGATGACTGAGCACAAAGTTCGAAAAGGAAGTGTAGCCCGTATAGCATTGGAGCAGTTAGATAATCTCACACAAATTACAAGTCCTTGCATGCATATTTACGTGCACTATGCACAAGAAAAAGCAAGCTGGAGTTCCAGGCCGACAAAAAAGCGTGATGACAGGTCGCCATTCTTTGTTCGTGTAGGTGATCAGCTTTCACATCGGACAGCCTCGGCAGCGGATTCCGAGTCGCGGGTGTGCCGTGTTGCCGAGATCTCGCCGGAGTCGTAACAAAGCGAATTGATTATCCGATGGTCCGACCAGACTCGACGTCAACTGTGTTGTTCCCAATGTTGGCTGGTGTGACGTGACCTGACCTGACCTGGCCGTGCTGCAGGCACATGCGGTATCCAGTTTCGACAGGAGGACATGCCGTTCACGTCAGAGGGCATCACGCCCGACATCATTATCAACCCGCACGCCATCCCGTCTCGCATGACCATCGGCCATTTGATCGAGTGTCTGCAGGGCAAGGTGAGGCGTGTGCGTCATTTGATCGGGTGTCTGTGGGGAAAGGTAGGTGAGGCATGTGCGTCATTTGATCGGGTGTCTGTGGGGAAAGGTAGGTGAGGCATGTGCGTCATTTGATCGGGTGTCTGTGGGGAAAGGTGAGGAATGCGTGCCAGTCGACCGTGATCTGCAGGGCAATGTGAGACATTAGCGGCCAGCATCGTAGGGAAACATCAGCGCAGCAATACGACAGCCGGTCTACCTGTTGTGGCTCCTCCGTAAGCTGGTTATTGGCGTTCGGTGTCTCGTTTTATCGTTCGAATGCACCACAAGTAACGCGCTTGAATCGCGTGTACTGTAACGTTTAATTCTGTTCGTCACGAGACAAGGCCAGGGCACCTCAATGCTGAAGATATACAACTGTGATAACTGGTGGTTGGTGGATTTATTAATTTTGCTCGGGGGCGCATCGACCGCCAGTTGTGTAGCGTAGTAGAGAGGTGTAGTAGTGTGGACTGATAGAACGACCTACATTCTATGTCGGCCAGGTATCGTCCATCAAGGGCGAGATTGGCGACGCCACCCCGTTCAACGACGCCGTCAATGTGCAGAAGGTGTCTGAGCTGCTGAAGGATTACGGCTACCACCTGCGAGGAAACGAGGTACTCGACAAATGATCGTTGGATGATTATGGTCGGCGCGCCGCACAACCGAAATAACTAGCCGGGGTCCTTAATAATGCTCCTCCCCGTCCGTGTGTTTGGTTCATCAGATAATCTGGTGAACTCCGTCTCTTCTTTTCAAATACGTTTGTATTTGCTGCTAGACGGCTTTTCTTTTCAAATATGTTTGTATTTGCTGCCGGGCGGCGTGAAACACGAGGTTATCCGGTGGTAAGTGTAGCAACATGGAGTACCTGCCGGAATTCTCAGTGTTCATCGGTTTCTAAGTGTAGATGTTGCAAGTGATTGAATACCGTCGTTATGGGCGCTGCATGACCTCTGCAGTCGATGCGCCCCTAAACCACAATAACTAACTGACTGAATACCGTCGTTCTCGACTAAATCGGACTGTTGGTTTATGGATCTACGGACATGTGCCTCCACCCGCTGACCGTGAACCGACCTCTCTCCTCGGCTGCGCCCATTCACGGCCGACAGTGTGTGTTATGCTCCCGTCTGGTGTTCCTGATCGTGCTCGAATCCTCCGTCAGAAGGGCGCTGACAGTTCCAGCAGCACGACTGTCTGACCGTCCGGCACCACGACACCGTGACTACTCACGGCATGTGCGTGTCCAAATTCGGTGCTCGCCGTCACGAGGCGGGCGCGTTCGACTGTCGCGTGCTGTCTTGTTTGTTTATTGGTTGGTTCACGACACACTTTATGCACATTCACGGCTAATGGCGCCGCCCACACTTTCGCCGGTGGGCCGCGGGATTGGGAAATGTCCTGAGTGGCGCTAGAGTCGAACTCGGGACCTTTGGTACCCATAGCCCGACACCTTAACCACTCGGCCATCCCGCCCCCTGTTGCGTGCTGTCGCGCCCCGGTGTGGTGTTCTGCGGCGACGTCGCCGCCGTCGGCTGTGCTGCCATCGTGCGACTGTGTCCGCAGATCATGTACTGCGGCCACACCGGCCGCAAGATGCAGGCGCAGATCTTCATCGGGCCCACATACTACCAGCGCCTCAAGCACATGGTGGACGACAAGATCCACTCGCGGGCGCGCGGACCCGTCCAGATCCTGGTGCGTCAGCCGATGGAGGGTCGTGCCAGGTGAGTGCGGCCACGGCGACCGGTCAGGTCGTCGGCTGACGGCGAGCAGGCCCGGGCCCCGCGTCGGCAGGAGCTCGGGTCAGCTCCCGCGCCGCAGGCCACAGCGGCCAGGGTGCTGTATAACCACGGCAGTTGATGCACCCTAAAACCCTTATGACTAACTATCCACTGCGGCCACAGCGGCCGGTCAGGTGCTGAGCGGCGTGGAGCCGTGCGTTGGGTTTTGAAGCTCAGGCAGGTCCTGGATCCGTCCTGGGCCAGGTTTCGAACGTCGGGTTAGACCACCGACATGTCCAGCGCCTCGGGTCAGGTTCCGGATCTAGGGATATGTTTCAGACCTCATGTCATACCTTGCACCTCATGTCGGCTGGATAACGCGCACTAAAAGTCAAATAACCAACCAACCGATGAACGCCAGGTCAGCTCTTGGATCCGAGGTCGGCTTCTGGACCTCGGATTAGCTCCGTGATCTCAGGTCAGGTTTCGGTCCTCGCGCCAGACCTCGGTCGTCAGATCAGGTCTCGTATGTCGGCTGAGGTCTGGGACCTGTCACGTGGAAGGATTACTCAGTACCCGAAATTGAATAATGTCGTTGGATTCGCGTGATAAGAGTTGAGTTGGTGTAAGGAATTATGTGCTGCGATGAGCGAACCAGCGAATGGTGTGAGTAATGCTTGTTTGCTGCGCTTGTTTGATGTGTGTTTGGTACGTGGTGTGCATTCGGTCTGTTGTGTGGATTTGGGCTGCGATGTGCATTTGGTGCTTAGTGTGGACATTGGTCTGTGGTGTCGGCTTAGGCTGTGATGTGCGTTTGTAAGGCGGTGTGCACTTTGGTCTGTGGTGTGGAAATCGGTTGTGATGTGTGTTTAGTGCATGGTGTGGACTTTGGTCTGCGACGTATATTTGTTGCGCTATGCGTTTGGTAGGTAGTGTTGTGTATGCGTGTGCGGTGCGGTGCGGTGTGTAATGCGTGTTATGCGTGTTTGTACGCGACATATGCCTGGTGTGCGCTCCAGGGATGGCGGTCTGCGGTTCGGTGAGATGGAGCGCGACTGTCAGATCGCCCACGGCGCCTCTCAGTTCCTGCGCGAGCGGCTGTTCGAGGTCAGCGACCCGTACCGCGTGCACGTCTGCAACTTCTGCGGCCTCATCTGCATCGCGAACCTGCGCAACAACACCTTCGAGTGCAGAGGCTGCAAAAACAAAACTCAGGTAATCGCTGGTGTTTCCGTAGCATGCGCACAGTTTATCGCGTCGAGGCTCTTTTTGTTGTCATTGTATTGGTTCTGACGCGTATGCGTGTTCTCTCCTGTGTGCTTTGTATCGCTCGTAATCTAGGGTGTCAGGTTAGTATGTTCATTGGCGTTTATTATCCCACCGCAGTATCTCGGTTCCCTGTCGGTAGTTGCAGAATGTTGTCCGCACATTGGTGCCGGTAGTTGAGAGGCGCTTTCACCACCCATGGCCCGGTCCGCAGGTATGAAGATGGCACACCGTGGTGGGGTGACACTCACATCCCCCTATCTCTATCTCGAAAACTCCATCCGTTCTTCGATGTATTGTGTGGTGATTTAGTTCTTGTAACGAAGTAACATAACTCAATGCAACAGCGACTATTCGTTGTCAATGTAGATATAAATGCGGTCAGTTAATATAGGTGTCGACTTTTGCAGTTATGATATATGTATCGCTTATCAACGTCAGCTATTTAGCATAGACCGGGAGATTCAATTTTCATGCTACTGTACTCAGGTTCAAACTGCCTTCTGTCAAGATCTTAACTGAGTACCGGGTCGGGGGGACGGTCTGGTTGAAGTATTTATAACGTCTTCCAGTTAAAAAGAGCCCCGTCAGGTAGCCTGGAGGATCAAGAAATTCGCTCTATTTTTGGAGCTATTAAAGTACTTGAACTCTGACCGTTCGGGTCTTCTTTCGTATGGTTTTCTGGCATGATTAATGCTCCAAATAATTTGTTTAGTTTTCTATAGGAGAATGAAGGCATTCAGACGAAGCATAGCAATGTTTCAGATGCGCCCGGCGCAGTTTTGTTGGGAAGGACATTGAGATATATTGTACGTGCTAAAGTGTAAAACTCTTAGGTGGTTAAGAGGTGCTGGTCTAAGGTGGCATCACGACCGCATGACGGACATTCGGAGCCAGGTAGTCAGGGATCATGGGTTCGTTAGGCAATCAGATCGCCCAGGATCGCTCCGAGCGGTAGAGATACCCTAGTATGGTCACGGACTATGGAGTGATTAAGAGCGCTGCAAATGTGTATGGTTTCGGTTCATAAACGCTCTGTGGTAGTCAGGCAGGAGCGTGTCTGGAGGTTTTGTTTGTTTATTGGGTGATTTACGGCGCACTTTATGCACATTCACGGCTAATGGCGCCCCCACACTATTCTGCCGGTAGGCCACGGGATTCAGAAATGTCCCGAGCAGTGCGAGCGTTGAACCCGGGACCTTTGATGCCCAACACCTTATCCATTCGACCATCCCCGCCTCTACCCAGAGGTCCTTTTAACGTGAGGATTTTTTAATGAGGACCCAGCGTGAAATGAATAAAAAAGAATGTCAGGGAATTGCGTGGCAAAACGGCACTTTCGGATCATCCTACCTCATGCTGAGGTACGAGAGACAGGCAGCAACCAAATAAAGCAATGAAATTGTGGCTTGATCAGAAAACCAGTCAAAAAATGAATTGATACATATCAGGAGTCTTCGATCAGGGATGCAGAAAACGAAGTGGTTAGACCGGTGCAGAAATGTTTAAAAACCCGTGAAATAGGTTCCGTGGAATCCGAGTAATTATCCTCATTGTAAAAAGTGAAGTCCCTGAATTTGTGCCGCCCGTCTACCGCAAACAAGCTAAGCAGCTGCTGTGGCTCACGAGCGCGCATGATTCGCCACACATAACAGGATGACGGGCCTCCGCTGGCGGAACTTGGCTCGGCAGATCGTGTAAAGTGCTGTAACCCTGCCGTCTTCCGCTGCACAGACCCCACCTCACCTGGTGGCGCGCTATACCCCCCCGGTGGCAAGCTATCCCCCCCCCGGCGGCGTGCTATAGACCTGCCGTCTCCAGCTTTGCACAGACCCCTTCCCTCCCCAGGTGACGTGCTATAACGTTGCCGTCTTCCGCCGTGCAGATCTCCCAAGTGAGACTTCCGTACGCGTGCAAGCTACTCTTCCAAGAGTTGATGTCGATGAACATCGCGCCTCGCATGATGGTGCTGAACAACTGAGGAGGAAGGATTGCGATACAACCCACCGGTCAGCTGGACGAGCTCCCGCCACCGGTCAGCTGGTGTTTCGCGCCACCGGTCAGCTGATGTCTCCCGCCACGGGTCAGCTGATGTCTCCCGCCACCCGTCAGCTGATGTCTCCCGCCACGGGTCAGCTGATGCCTCTCGCCATCAGTCAGCTGGTGTTTCGCGCCACCGTCGGTTGGTGTCTCCCGCCACGGGTCAGGTGATATCCCCGCCACCAGTCAGCTGATGTCTGCCGTCACCAGTCAGCTGATGTCTCCCGCCACCAGTCAGCCGGTGGCGCCACCCGGAGCGGGGCGTCGCGCCGCGCCGCGTCGCTGTCCCAGCTGCGGCGCTACAGGGGCGTGCTGCCGTGTCGGGCAGACCGGTGCGGCCCCTGAGCGGCGCGCCACGCCACACCGCTCCCGCCCTCGTCCGAGCCGAGTAGCGTCGCTGGGGCGTGGCCGCGTGATTTTGCCCGCGGCGGACACTGGCGCAGACGAACGGCGACTGCTCTCATGGTGTTCACTGGGGGTTTGGGTCGCCTCTCTGGAGCGTGCGCTGCGGCTGGCTGGAGTGCCAGCGCAGGCGTGACAAGTCGAGTGACGAGCTCGCCCGCACCAGGACCAGATGCGGTGTGCAGGCAGCGGACTGTGATGTGTTGTGATGTTGAGACCGGGTACTGTCGTTCGAAGTGTTTCGGGACAGGTCGATGCTTTACGTACGCTCTACTGTGCGCTGTTTACTGATAACGTGTTCCATGTGTCCATCACCTATACGGCACGTCCTCTTGGTCTTGCTGAATATGGCTCACAATACAGCATCTCACAGTCGCTGTGTTCGCCACCCATCAGACCGTGTTCTGGAGCACACACTTCTCACAATGGTCGGTGATGGTGGCGAGAATGTCAGAATGCGAGCCAGATGCTCTGATCTGACGTCCGGGTCCAGATCCAGATCCGGTACGGATCTGGATCCAGACCGGCATGGATAATCCCGACGTGCGAACCAGTGTGTCGCCACTGCACAATGTTCGGGGCTCGGAACACTCCCAAAATAGGGTCAATCTGGGATGAGCTTTTCTTTTGGCCTGCTTGGCGTACATATCTTGGCCGCAAGCTCGGTAAGTGGCGTATCTACGGGAGGAGCCATGGGGTCAAGCCCGCCCTCCCCTCCCCATTTGAGCTCCTTCGATACCCGAGGTCGGTACGCAGCGTCCTTGAAGGCGTGTTTCAACATAGGTCGGTACGAAGCACAAAATTAATGTATTTGGCTCTCCAGGGGACCTCCGGGACATCAGTGAGAGATCCAGGGTCGACGAAACTACGAACGAAACTGATTTAGAGCGTCCGGGGTTCGATGAAGAGGGCACTCAGATCGACGGAAGTTCCCAAGGGCAAACGTTGAGGGCCACAATCAGAGCCAACATGAAAGTCCTCTGGGTTGACCCCAACTCCAGTCATTGAAAGGGCCTACGGGCAAGGGCCTCTAGGACAACAAAGAACTTCAGTAGAGTTGAGCGCAAGCGTGATTTGTGGTGTGTGCACATCAGTATGACAATGGAATTGTTCGTGGCATAGCAAACTTCTTAAGGCAACCTGATTCATAACACTAGCCTGCGTTTAAAAACTTTTTATTTCAAAAGGTCGGAAGTTTCTCAGCTGTTCTAATACAAGTTTCGTGTGCTGAATCCTAAAATACTATCCATTTTTCTCGATTAGCTCAAGTTTTCACACTACGTCAAAGATAACAACTCACACCCTGATGTATCAGTATGCATACTGCAGTATGATATATCTGATATATATATATATATATATATATATATATATATATATATATATATATATGATATGAAAGGAGTAAATCGAAAGAAACAGAAGTATGTAAAATATCCGGATGTGCCATCAACCATCAAGCCAGTCCGTCATGGTCCAGATGTCCCCATCCCTGAACCCGATGTCGACATCGAGTCATCTTCCGACTCTAGTGGGGATGAAATGGACGCAGACGCGTCTGGTGCATATGAACCGACCGAGAACGATCGACCGGTACCGTTGAACCAAGCTGAGCTCAATGACCTAACGAGGGACCTGAACTTGTCCAAGGAATCTGCTCAGCTGCTGGGTTCACGGCTCCGCGAGAAACGTTTGCTGCCGCCTGAAACGACATTCTTTTGGTATCAGAATCGCGAAAAAGAATTCAGAGAATACTTTACCTTCGACGAAGAACATTCTCTAGTCTACTGCAACAACATCGCGGGCCTAGTAGAAGCAATGGGTACAGAGTACAACCCGGCAGAATGGAGGTTGTTCATAGACTCCTCGAGTAGGAGCCTGAAGGCAGTTCTTCTGAACAACGACAATAATTTCGGGTCGATTCTTGTTGGACACTTCGTGCAACTGAGGGAAACGCATAACAGCATGGAACTTTTGTTGTCTGCTTTGAACTACAAAGAGCATGATTGGCTGATCTGTGCTGACCTCAGGGTAGTAGGTCTCGTCCTTGGGCTGCAGGGCGGCTACACAAAATATCCATGCTTTCTATGCCTCTGGGACAGTCAGGCTGACAAACAGCAGTATGTACAACGCGACTGGCCATCCAGGCATACACTTGAACCTGACTCCCACAACGTGCAGTCACGCCACCTGGTTGAACCACAGAAAATCCTACTTCCACCACTCCATATCAAACTCGGTTTGATTAAAAATGTTGTGAAAGCACTGAATAAAGAAGGACGAGGATTTGCATTTTTTGGACAGAAATTTCCTCATGTGAGCAGAGAGAAGCTGAAGGCTGGTGTATTCGACGGTCCTCAGATAAGGGGGCTCATGAAGCATACTCGATTCGAAGAATGTCTGGAACAGTGAGCTCTCTGCATGGCTGGCCTTGAAGTCAACCATCACCAAGTTTCTGGGTAATCACAGAAGTGCGGAATACGTGAATGTCGTCGATGAGTTGATGGACAGTTTTCAGCAACTCGCTGCTCGAATGTCGGTAAAAATTCACTTCCTTCGATCCCATCTATATTTTCCCCAGATAACTGTGGATATTACAGTGAAGAGCAGGGAGAACGCTTCCACAAAGACATACGGGTGATGGAAGAACGCTACCAAGGTCGGTGGGATGTGAACTTTCTGGCGGACTGTTGCTGGTGCCCGAAAGGGATGTCCCATCCGCTCAACACAGTCGGAAGTCCCTGAAAAGGACATTTATTCCGCAGTAGTGTGTACGGTTGGGATGCGCTCCGAATATACTTATGGTCCATCTGTTTGGAGTTTAAACCTTTATTTATGCTTCTGTCGGATTCACTAGTAAACCAGTCAGAACATTGTTTTGGTTCATGAGTTCATTTTAAAAAAATCGAACTAATAGAACAAAACGGATGCCATTTTCGGAATCAGCATGAAAAACTGACCTAAAAACAGTTGAGACACCCTTGACCTTATAAATCACCCAGACCAGTGTAATCCATCAGCATCTGCTAATCTCAGCATTTTATGATGCAAGTGGTACTTCCACAGTGGAGGGAAATCCAGTTGTTTTGTTTTTGCACAATCTTCAATTTTGCAGCAAAAGGTGGAGAGTTAGTCCACCATCTAAACCTAATCTGTTAATTTACAGTACAAAATATGCTGGTTAGCGTCAACTAGGTTCTATACAGCATGGGGTTTTTCTTCTTTTTTCCTTTAGCTTTCTTATGAACATAAAAAAACAGCATGGCCTTATTGGGGGGCCCAAATCAACATTGGGGGCCAAGATCAACATTTGTGGGGCCATGGCCCCACAAAAGGATACAAATCGACGCCCCTGGCGCCATGTCGCGGTGGCAAACTGCTGGGAACGGACACGAGGGAGGCCGGACTTCGACAGGAACATGTGCACACACGCCCGCGCTCCGGCGACACTGGCGCTGGCAGCCGATCTGGCAGCCGAGTTGGCAGCCGAGTCGGCGAACGCTGCCGGCGTGCAGACGTGGCCGGCGTTGTGGGCCGACACGCGCACACGACACAGCGCCGACCGCCGGCCCGGCGTCTGTCCACCACGACGCGGCGAGCCAGCCGCCCACCGGCCGACACGCCAGCGCAAGAGTGGTACCATGTGCTCCGGCCGCCTGGCGGTTTATGCATGCACACGGCGGCTAGTCGCTTGCAGACGCTTCTGCTTGTGGTGTGATAATGGTTGCGTAAGTAGGCCGGTGGCGTATCCAGGCCTCAGTCCAGCGGGCGAACATCTGAAGAAGGCGCCTTGCCTATCTAGGGCCCCCGACATTTCCGAAGTACCCTGCAATTGTATATATATATATATATATATATATATATATATATATATATATATATATATATATATATATATATATATATATATATATATATATATATATATATATATATTGTATATATATATTATAAATACATATATATGTGTGTGTGTGTGTGTGTGTGTGTGTGTGTTATATATATATATAGAAGAAAGAAAACAAATGAAAGCGCAAGATTTAGGGACAGGGAAAGGACTCTCAAGATGTCTCACCAGTTATGCCCAACACACAGCACCCGGCAAATCATTTTTTCTCCTGTCATCTCAGGGGCCCTCTTTGACAACCCAGAGCCTTTTTGACGGACCGGAATCCTCTTTTAAATCGCTTGGACCATGTCATCAGGTCAGGATCGCTTTCTTCGGCTTGGACCCCACCATCAATACAGGGGCCCTTCTGTTGACTTGGAACCCTTTCCGTCAGCCCAGGGCCCTTTCCGTCAGCCCAGGACCTTTCCGTCAGCCCAGGGCCCTTTCGACGATCCGGAGCCCCGTCAGTCAATCTAGAAACTCTTCATGTTACTCAGCCAAGGGTCTTCAACTTTTTCCCGATGGTGCCCTCCGCTGACTCATGGCCCTCTTCATCGACCCGGAACCCCTTCCGTCAGCCCGGAACCCTTTCTGTCAGCCCGGGGCCCTTTTCGTCGGCCTCGGGGCCCTTCATGTCGGCCAGGGGGCCATTGCGATGCCCCTACACCGACGCCTTGAGTGGCCCTTGTGTGCCCCTCAAGACGATCGCCTAGAGGGCGCCTTCTGAGGTGCCCCAATCGCCGCCTGGCTACGCCACTGAAACGGACGGGGCATTTAAAGCGCGGGCCGACTTGTGGTTGTCGCAGTCGGGCTCAGGACGTCGTGATATCGCGTTGCCGCCGTCGCAGTCAGTGCCCCGCTGCCGATCAACATCGCAACAATGTCGCAGTTGATAATACCGGTAGGTGGCTCTGTGGAAGCAGTGAACGTGCGAACGCGGGTCAGCTACTGCGACACCAATTTGTAGCCGAAAGCTTCGGTGCACTGGCTGAATGGCGTTTCCTATGTTTTTGTTTGAATGTTTGGATTTGCCGCCCCGGTAGCTCAGTTGGTTAGAGCGCTGGCCTGCGCTGGTTTTCCCTGTCCTGGCAACACAGGATTCGTGTCGCTTCGCGCGCTCGCATTTAGCCCCCGGCCGGGAGTGTCAGTTGGCAGCTGGTTCGATAAGGCCGGGGACCAGCTACCGGGCGGCCGTGTCGGTGCATTGACGGCACGCTAAACTTTCGATCAAAATTCTGCTGTTGAACTGGACTTCATGGATCGGGTGGTGGGGACAGGGTTTACGCAACAAGCTCTGCTTAGCAATAGAACCCTGGGTCCTAAAGCCACCCCAGCAACAACTCGGATTAATTTCGCTTAATAAAAAAAGGAGTGTGGGGACAATTGGCGTACAAGTATGCATGGTAACATGTACGGCATGTCATGGTAGGTCAGGTTTGAGAAGAGCCCCGTGGTTCAGTTGACAACCCAGTGTATATTTTCGCCCTTACCAGGGTAACATCATGCCACCATAACGGAGATCAGCCTGGGATTGGCAAATGCTCTCACTTGGTGGCTGACGCAAATTAACACTGCAGCTGTGACCTGTGAAACAAAGCTGGTGTTTTTCACTTTGTAGTAAAATGTTTGCAAAGCCCAAATTTGCCAAGTTGAATTGCCAACTATAATTTGCGTAGCGCACGTGAAGAATATATGTACTCCAAAATAATACCCATCCACACCAATTATTTTATCCAGCCTCTTACTGTATACAGTATTGATATTCCAGATGGCAAGCTTATTTCCTAGTAAAGCACGTCAGTTATTGAAAGTGAAAACTAATCATTGAAAAGGAACCTTAGCTGATGTATGTAAACACTTTCAGAAAACATACCTACCTTCCGTGAGCGAAGTAGATACATATACAAAATTGACTCATGAATGAAATCGCCTGGCCTTTATAATGAAGCCATGCACGTGTTACTGACCGACAGATTTGATGGGCAACCGGCTCAGTGTCCAGGTAAAACCAAGAAGGGCCCTTGTGGCTTATAGTTTCACTGATCTGTTAGGTTTTTTTGTCTTTATACAAGTCATTCTGTATCGCACACAAACTACTTATATTTGAAGTCAATTTTGCTCCGTGCAAACCGGTTTTCGCGTTGGCTTAGACCACGCAAATTTTATTTGGCTTTCGCCAGGTCTGCATCAACACCCATGAACATCTCGTTATAGTATTATGGAAGAAGAAAAACATTGAGTTATTTTACGACGCACTCAACCACTAGGTCATATAGCGTCGCCAACTTCTCACACAGATTGGTCGCCGCAGGCGGATTTGGTAACGCCGTCTGTCGTGAGATTCGAACGCACTATCTTGCGATCAGGAGTCTGACGCTTTACCAACTGAGCTACAGCGGCCCACGTAATAGTACGATGGAAGCATGGCGGGATGGTACTGGTGCGTCAGTTCCTGACCACCTCGATTTGGTATCCTGCTAATCGAATTGCTTCATGCTAATTTGTAAGCTAGTGCTGCTTCCCTGCTAGTCATTTTCAACATCCAATCCAAAAATATCCTAACCCGGCCATGTCTGATTTCGTCAGAGATGTCCAGCCCCGGATGGCAGCCCAGCTCTGGATGTTCTGTTTCTCTGCACCGTTATCTACCCGACCGGCATATATATATATATATATATATATATATATATATATATATATATATATATATATATATATATATATATATTACGCTTCACGTTCGGTTTCATCCGAATATTTCAGCCCTCAATGTGTTAGCTGAGTTGCACATAACAGTTATAATATTGGGAGTAAAGGATGCTAGGCAGAATATCAAGTTCTTCACCATTAAGCCTATAAAGGGACGATATTATAAGAAGAGAAAGAAAACTGATCGTTTCCCCGAATCAGTGATACGTCAACAGTCAGTGCGCCTAGTTATCTGCTCTGCACTCCAGCTGGCCAGGTCCAGTAACCTACCCGGGACGACCAAAGGCTGTGCAACGATTAAACAAACCGACCGGAACATTCGTCCTGCTTCCAGGCATGTTAGTTTTGGGTGACTCGCCTATTTAGATCTGAGAGATTCGGAATGTCGGACGCCAGGCGGACAAAGCTACCGCTGGCCACGATATGCAACGGCTGCTGCCACTGGACGGGAGAGCTGCCAGGAAGGTCAGGATTCCCCCCCCATCCCACCCCCAGACCGATGACGATAGCATGATACATTCACCGACGACCAGGTGGTCAGGGGGAGGAGAGTGTCTACGTCCGCGGCTCAATGTCGGGTCACGCCTCGAGCACTGGTGGGGGGGGGGGACGCATCACACCTCTCGTTCGGATGGTGTCATCAGTAACCGACGGAGAGATATGGACAGCACCGCGTGTACAAGAGTGCACACGGTGTAATTTACCCAGCCCCAGCATGACAAGTAATAATTCACTCATGATCGTTGGATATTTCCCTAGAATGAAATTACGATGTAAAATCAAGCCACACACGAGATAGCTGACCAGCGAACCATCCTCCGATGAACTGAACAGAGTGATGGTAATAAGTGTTTTAACCATTCTAAACTGTCTACAATGTTAACATTGCTGTATATAATCTGCGTTGGCAAGCATTTAAGCACGGGATGGAGTGATGAACTAGACACTTCAGAGGCATTAGCTCAAATCGAATGGTTCTTTGACCGCAAAAACCCGCTGGCCTCTGTGACAGATTGGCTCAGATAGGCTTCGGGCCCGGTATGCACGTGAGGCCGCTACGGGAGGAATTATGGTTCGTCATTGAAGCTGGCGCTGTACGATAGGATAGAGGAAAACACTTCCCGGTAATTTGTCCACCTCGGCTTTATCTGCGTGGGGAACGGATTGCGCAGTGGTTAAAGAGCATGCTGGAACTGATTTAGCGTACCGTAAACCCCGGGGCTGAAAGTGTAGGGCCGGCTAGGGTATATAGACAATCAGGGGGTGTACCCAACGTGGTATGGATCCGTGCCCACCCGTTGGATACATTGGGCTGGTCGCACGTTCTCGGCCAATAAGGCCCGGCGAGGCATCGGCTATTGTGAGGTTAAGTAGGTTGGACATAGACACCACAGCAGTCACGCAAGCCCTCGTAGCCAGTGCATGAGCCATATGGTAGTAACATAAAGACATAAAGACATAAAAGACTAGTGCAACTATGAGCCACAAGGGCCCTTCTTGGTTGCACTCTGTACACTGAACTAGTTGCCCACCAAATCTGTCAATCAGCCCTCCCTGCAACACTGAAAAGCAAGCCCTCTATTCTTATAATAATTGTCTATGCTGTTTTTAAAGATGTTCAATGTGCTGCTACTGACAATGTTTTCTGGAAGCTGGTTCCAGTGTTCTACTACCCTGTTGGTGAAGAAAGTCTGCCTTAACCTTATTCTGCTGTGGTTAACTTTAACTTTGAATTTATGACCTCTAATTGTATCATTTCTGTTCAATTCAAACATTTCCCCAAGATATCCCCTCTCCAGACCATGGACAAATTTAAAGACCTCGATGAGATCTCATCATCAAGGCCTAACATCAAGGCCTAACACAGTCTCGGAACGCCACCAATAACAGCGAGGCCAGCTATGGTGCGCAGTGAATGGTCTGAGGACTTGGTCCACATCCCTTCCGAGATAGAGAAATTATCAGCTGATATGCGTGTTTGTGCATCGTTGAAGGAAGGAAGGAAGCGGAGAGACGAGAGCGAAATTGGCGTCCAATCAATTGACTGATTAACAAGAATAGAGTGAATGGGACGGGCGAATGTGAGCGAATGAGGAAAATTAATATGTGTTGTATAGCTTTAAGGACCAGCGGAAACCGCTTAGGGGCTCAACACAGGCACCTATTTAATGTGGTAAATCGCACAAGATAATGCCACTATTTGCACCAACCAGCCCAACTGGGGTTAATTCATTCGAACCACGGACAAATTTCATACTCATTAATTTTGTAATACAATGTATTCATTCTCATTTAGCAAGTGTCACTCGCTTATGGTGTTCCCAAAATTTGGCCTAGCACAACATATAAATACGTTCAAGGGGAGTTCCGGGGGGGGGGGGGGGGGGGGGGGGGGGGGAATGGGGGGGAAAAAAACCCCACAAAAGGAAAGGATTTTCCAAAAACAAAAAAAAAAAAAAAACCCCCCCCCCCCCCAAAAAAAAAAAAAAACCCCCCCCCCCCCAACAAAACCCAACCCTCAAAAAAAAAAAAAAAAAAAAAAAAAAAAAAACTTTTTTTTCCCCACCCCCCCACCAAAAAACCCCCCCCCCCCCCCCCCCCCCCCCCCCCCCCTCCCCCCCCCCCCCCCCCCCCCCCCCCCCCCCCCCCCGGCCCCCCCTCCCTTCTTCTCTCCCCCCCCCCCTCCCCCTTTCTTCCAATCCTCCATCCTTCTTTTTCCCCCTCCAAAAAAAAAAAAAAAAAAAAATTTTAAAAAAAATTTCCTTTTTTTTTTTTTCTTTTTTTTCTCTTTTTTCCCCCCCACCCAAACAAAAAAAAAAAATTTATCAACACCGCAGTGCAGACAGCTAAGATTTACTGCAAGCACGTGAAGAGACATACTGGTTTTACTTATGGCTAACATGTACGTGGATAACTCAGGGAGTCCACGTGTATTTCGTTTGTGCGTCGTTATTCAGAGGGTGTAGAACTGCAATTTTATTCATAGATCGTAGCCGAGGCCAGTATCTTTTCCTCACGCATCAATCTATGGTCAGCGAAAATTAGCGCCCCCATGAGGAATCACATTGATATAGCATACGCTGAATTTTGTTGCATGAAACATCATGCGGGCATCCCCGGAGGGCATCTGAAACCATCCACTGATTGTCGTCCTTGCGGAAAAACGATATTTTTTTATCATTAGGTCTGAAGCACGAGCGGATTCCAATTTCAAGTAAGATGCTCTCCACCCTGGAACTTAACTTCAGGTATGAGAGCTGATTATTTGTCTGGTTCCGCTGGCCACGTTATTGTAGTGATTCATGAGATCGCACGTTACAATGTGCGTCATTGGTTTCCTTTTTCAAATGAATTCAATTTCACGCAATTATCGATGAAATTCTGGCAGAGTTGGAGCACGGATACATCTCAATGTGCGAAACTTTGCCTTCTGGACGTGGTTTGATCTCAGCAGTTGCGAAATTTTCGCCATCAATATTCGCGACCAGCTGATGCTTCGACCAGGAACGTTCCTTTGTTCGTGAGCAGCACCGCATTTGTACATGCAGTCGTTCGTGACGATAAATTAGGTAGCATATTACAAGTGGCGATGAACTTGCTTTGCTGTGGGATACATGGACAATGAAGAGGAATGGATATCATACTTTACTTATCATTTCGCGGATGTTAATGGACAAATTTATATTGGCTGAATGCAGAGTGTAACGTTATTTTTATTCATCGCCGATTTACCCTAGCTTCCTATCTAACATTAAGGTCAGCCTGGGTCAGCCCGGGGAGAGTTCTGGAGGGATACGTTTGAGCGCACAAGATCCTCTCTTGAATCTGACAGCTGAAAAGGCTTTCCGCCTGGGTAGACATGGGATGAAGCCTGAATCCCACAGGCACGTCAACGCCCGCGCATATGCATACCGATTGGCGCGAATCTGGCCACAACGTGCAATATCTCCGACTGCATTTCGACGCATCTCAATGCTAGTGATATTTTCCTATTCCTGACGCGAACAAAGGTTTGGGAATATCACATCGAACATTTCGGCTTTCCTTTGCGCTAGCTGGGGATCTCATGAATTGCTGGGCGGATTCTCTCCGCGTGACATACTCTTTCTGAACAACCGTCTGGTAACAACGCTTAACATGGGGATGCGGTGTCCCAGACTAAGCCAAGCCGACCGGGGTCATCGACATTGCAGGGTTAGCTTACAATTTTGCATTCCGCCCAGCCACGTGCAGAACGCTGAGGGGTCATGCATCACGATGACGTGATACAGTTGATGAACGGGCGAAACACGGGATAGCGAGTGACTTCATGTCGGGTCACGGGAGTTTGCTTAAAGTCATACCTTGCTTCTTACCCGTTTATAAATTTCAGGCTTAAATTGCCATAACACAGAATGCATACCACGAACCACAAAGTCTGCTATGAATGTCTAGATTTTCAAGTCCATTTCATGTTTGGACACGAACGGTGACCCGTTCGCGTTCAAACCGTTCGTGACCGAAGTACTGGCACACATTAGAGGCCATCACATGAATGTCTTTAGCTTGTTTTTTTTTATATATAATAAATTCAATCCCAGTTCTTGCTGGGGTGGCCTTATGAACCAGGGTCATATTGTAAACCAAAGCTTGCTGCGTGAATCCTGGTCCCTGCGAGCTGGTGATGTGCAGAATGTTAGCTGTTGTCGCATGTTGCCATCTTCTTCCATTTCGGAAACGTCCTAGGGCGTTTCGAAACGCCACCACCACCCTGTAATGGCGAAGGTGGCGAAATGACCCTCCCAAGTGGTGATTAACAGAGGCACGACTTCGCCATTTGGAATGGGGGGCGGGTTCTTACAAGCCCCAGATTTTCGGAAATAGCACGTAGGTGTAGGGGGCTAGAGTGCCCAGGTTTTGCGCACACCTGCGGGCATTCATGGCCGAACTATTGGTGTAAAGCGTTGCGTTAAGCCAGATCAGGTTATTGACCTGTGACGATTCGTCAGGAGCCTACTCCAATAGATTTCGACAGATTTTGCACTTTTCGATGCTGGACCCAAGTTGATAAACTATGCATGCTATCCTTATAAAATGTATATCACTGTCTTTTTCATTTCATTGTGAGTCCATCGACATGTAGCACTGTCCTGCAGAATTTACTCACCTCTGTACAGATCGGGTTAAGTCACACAGAGTCAATATCCTTTTTTTTTTTGCTTTCAAGCACATGATTTTCGGCCCTACATGGCAACAATGCTAAATTTGAATTCAGCAAGTTACATTAATTAAAGAAATTTTACCCTATGGAGCATTTTGAAGCACCTATGGTGAACTCTGACCTGACCTGATTGGGAGCCTAATCGGACCTGACAACAAGTTTTACCCCGAAAGTTCTGCAACGAATGTCCGGGTGTCTGCAGAGTTTCATTGCATTTTATCCAGCCATTTCTGTAGTATGCTGGATGAAAAACGCGAACTTACCCCTAACTGCACCACACCCGAGGGGGTGAAATGTTCCGAGTACCGTTCTTAAAAGGCACGAACATGAACACTGCGGAAACTAAGAACAACTTGCAATAAACAAAAAAAAAACGCATAGTGGATGTCCCATAAGATGCGAGATAGTTCAGCGCGCTCGCGCAGGACGATTATAATTTATGCTACAGGAACTTCAGGTGATAGTTTCCAGCAACACCCAACTTCCCTGCCCTGCACGTGTTAACGCGGACATTAAACAATCACGTGTACGATGCATCCAACAGGGACAGGCTTAGTTTTGATAATTCTGACAGACCGTTGCCATTCAATGACAAGGGTCTGTTGAATGGCTTAGTTGAATGTGCGCAAATTGCACAAATAAATTATTTCCCATTTTCCCATTGTGAGCTGGCAGGGGGGTCGCCAGAATGTGAACCTTGCTCTAGCGTTAGCTTGTCTCTCGGATGCCACCGTGGCAGCGAGCGGTATTGAGGTGATGCTGTCTCAAATATCCGAAGCTCTAGAAGAAGAAGCGAGAATTGCTCGAGAAAGTCCTCTGTGGAGCATGGAGCAATCTAGCCTGAGCATCTGGCTGTGCACTTGGCGAGGACGTTGCCAGACAGTTGTCAAAAGGGAGGGTTGGTGTTACGAGCTATTTGACCATGCTTTTACACTAAAGTTGATGCTTCCGTGATTTGTCCACATAGACGAGCATCTGTCCATGGTTACATATTTCTCGATCATGGGTGGGAGAATAGCATGCTGAGAACAAATGTGTCCAGGCTCTTGGGTTTAGAGGCAGTGCTTCTGTGGAAACAACGATCCTTAGCTAGCCCACTTTCCCGTGGAGGTACTGGGTATACGTGGGGAGCGTCACACAAGCAACATGTCGAAATTGCCGGGAGGGGTGCTTCGAACATGGCTGGAGATGCCGGGCGGGTCGTGTCTGGGTTTGACAACTTGCTCATGCGAATTTGTCATTTTCCCTATTGAATCTGAAAATATGTTCTGAAAATATACACTGGTGACCCTCTGACCTGGTGATATATTTCCAGTCTTTGTTTAGTAGCATTTGTTCCCGTCGCGCTGAATAATTAATAAAATAAGCGTTTACCGCACGAAAGGTACTGGTAAAGCTTTATCCAAAAATGGCGTCACACAGAGCATAATCGGCAACATGCTGTCGGTATCTTAGATACTGAAGACGATTTTCTAACGCCTAGCTTTGGATTAGCTGTGATGACAATTTAGCAAATTTGGGACTCACTCGTAATATTTTGAAGCTATGTTGAAATCTGTCTTATCGAATAGTCCCCACTGTAAACGACGACTCAACTTTTTGGAAAAGAACAGTTTTTCTCTGTACGTTGGCTTGCTTGACTTACAAGTTACAGCTCTGCGGAGTGCCACCCAATGGTGGATCCAGAGGGCGTAGCGTCATGCCTCCCCTCCTGGAGCCATGAAGGGCCCAAGGGGACCGTTGCACACGTTGTGTTTTAACATCAGCCGTGACGAAGCACATAAGACATTGGACGCTTCATGGGTTCTCCGGGAGACTGGTGAGGGCCCAGAGTGGGCTTGAAGGATTCCTAAGCTGACGTGAAGGGCCCTAAGCTGACGCGAAGAGCAACTGGGCCGACAGAAGGGGCCTCGGGCTGACTGAGAGGGACCCGGGCCGTCGAAGAGGGCCCCCGAGTCAACGGAGTTTCCATGGGCAGACGCTGATGGCCTAGGTCCGGGTCAACGCTAAGGGCTTCCAGGCCAACAGACGAATCGTTTGAAGGGCTCCGGCTGACGGAGAGGGCCAGACCAGGAAAGAGGGTCCCTGAGTCAACTAAAAGGACCTCTAGGCTGACGGAGATGATCGATAAAGATTAGGATGATGATGGAGGGGGCATCTGGCTACCAGAGGGCCCGGGCCAATGCGAACGGTCCCTGGACTGAGAGGAACTTCCATAAGGGGACTCACGCATTTGTAAAGGGTCTGATAGATTGGACCTCCTTGAATTGTATGAACCTCCTAACCCTCTTCGTTAGATCAGTGGCCCTCTTTGCTTGCCGGGACACTCTGAGCATGCTATCTCGACGCTAAGAAACCCACGACTAACACCAGCACGATGCTGCCTGTCCAAACATTTTGGGAGCACTCTTCCCCACAACCGCCGGGCAACAACAAAAACATGCATGGTAGGATCACTAAAGTCCAGGGTGAACCAACATTTTGGATTCCCTTGGCCGGATCCTAGATCTGCCACTGCCACTGGTATGTGCCACTGCGATCGATACCATTGCGGTCAGGGCTGCGGAAGAAACGGTGTTGACAGCGACCCCAGGCGACCTGGGTGCCGGGTGGTGACGTGTTGTCGACTCACCCCGGTCGTTACTGTGCCATCGCATATGGATTTAGGGGGACGAGTGGTCTAGGGATAAGTTGCTCGTCTCACAATCGAAAGATTGTGAATTCGAGTCTCACCTGTCGCTACTCTTCGCTCGCGACCAATCGGCGTGAGAGACTGGCGACGCTACATGACTCAACGGTCGATGTGTCGTAAAATCAATAACCAACCAACAAGCATGTGGATTTAGCGAACTGACACAAATGGTTCAGACGCGTTGGCACTGGGCTGACCCTTGCACCGCGCACTGCACGCAGGGTCAGTCCGACGGGGGGAGGGGAGGGGCATGCCCACTCCCCTCAGCATGAACAAACCTTATATCAAAATCGTAGTTTCTTCGACTCAAGACACATTTTATTGACACAATGCGAGAGGCCAAAGCCTCAGTGAGTAACTTCGTTTATGTGATACGCAGACTTATCTGAGCGGACCGGGCCGACTCCATTCGAATCGACTCGATCCGACCAGATCCGACCCGACCCGACCCGACCCGACCCGACCAGACCCGACCCGACCCGACCCGACCCGACCCGACCCGACCCGACCCGACCAGACCCGACCCGACCCGACCAGACCCGACCAGACCAGACCCGACCCGACACGACTCGACCCGACACGACTCGACCCGACACGACTCGACCCGACCGAACCCGACTCAATTCGACCCGACACGACTGTCCGAGTACAGAGGACATGTGCCCCCATTCAGATGCGATACCCCCCTGGCTAGGAAAATGCGCTCCCCTAGGGTGCTCGATGGTATCCCTCCCCACCCGTCTGAATCTTCTCAAAATCACTGACATACCTGCGGAGAAATGGCGCTCCCCTCACAACGTTTCTTGACCCGCCCCTGCACGTACAGTGCGCCATTTGGATTGTTTTATATATGCCAAAGAAACATGCGTGTATCTATTGAATTCCATCCGACATCACGCCGTTACACTTGTCTAGGGCTGTGAAGAACCACAACTAGTTTCATAACCTGCTATGTCCTCCCTTCCTGGAAACATCTTGTTTCGAAACTGACTGAGCTATTAATATCGAAAACGCCGAAGCGTCCGAAAACAGCTGGTTTGTGGCGAAAGTAAGTAATCGCGAAGTCCGTTACTCGCATGCGACCGTATGATCAAGTATTCAGAAAGTCGGGTTGTGGGGAGGCGTACCAGCCGCACGTAATGGCAATGCAAGTGAGACGAATTGTTCCGGCTCCCCAAAAGTGGGGAAGCGGCCTTCCCCGGTCGTCGGTAGGTATCTCCACTATCAATGTCATCGGAACAGGCTGCAGTTTGAAAATTACAAGGGGTGTGACCAGTTAAGTCATGGATATCCAGAACTTGAATTTGCACTTTAAAATAATTTGAAACTGAAACTTGCATAGCGCAGAGGCTCCATGTATGACGCACAGTGGAATGGGCGGGTTCGGTTCAACTCCCAGGATTCGAGAGCAAGAGAGGTTACAGACGAAGCCTTCAGTAGCTCCGCTGAACTTCGACGAACTCCGTTAGTCCTCAAAAGCACTTCCATAATCATCGACGCAAACCTCCCGTATCCGGCCGTCCTTCTGTCACTTCATTCCCATACGTGCATTCGGTTTCTAATGACGGTAGGTGGCCCACACTTCCTTTCCCCAGTGTTACGTAAGCATTCATTCAGTCGCATTTCCGTAGCTCACTGTGTGTAATCAAATAGTCCTATGTGGATAGTATTTACCCGTTCCGAGATACTACATGCAAACGTCGCACACGAGTCCCTTGATTGTGCGATTGGTAGCTATTGCAGTCACTGTGTGTGTGATTGTGGTTTTAGGGCGCATCGACCATGGTTGGTCATTTAGCGCCCATATTGCAGTCACTGCGCTCAAGGCTTGACAATACTGGGCGGTGACATTTTCCGTGAGTTTCTGTGGGGTTTAATAATTGGGCTCAGGTCAATCTACCTAACTATTTAATTGACGCCATGCATGGGCTTACACCTTCGAACTTGCGACCGAAAGCGACATTGATGGGTGGTCTCGGACCCTATCTCCCCCTCAGTGCCATCTCCGGACCCGCTTACTACTCCATCCTGTCACGCTCAGTAGTCAGTGTCTTGCAGAATGCTGAGGTCTCCTCCAAGCCACCGTTATAATTATGCGGCTCAAGCCTGCGACATCAACGGAGCAGGGAAGGTGTTCCCACTTGGGCCATCGATGGCCGCTACCTAAGTCGGGCATCCCCCAGAACACCGCCACACCATGGTGCCAGCCGATACCGCCACACCACGGTGCCAGCCGATACCGCCACACCACGGTGGCAGCCGATGCCGCCGCACCACGGTGCCAGCCGATACCGCCACACCACGGTGGCAGCCGGTACCGCCACACCATGGTGGCAGCCGGTACCGCCACACCATGGTGTCAGCCGATACCGCCACACCACGGTGCCAGCCGATACCGCCACACCATGGTGGCAGCCGATACCGCCACACCACGGTGCCAGCCGATACCGCCACACCATAGTGCCAGCCGATACCGCCACACCATAGTGGCAGCCGATACCGCCACACCATAGTGGCAGCCGATACCGCCACACCACGGTGCCAGCCGATACCGCCACACCATGGTGCCAGCCGATACCGCCACACCACGGTGGCAGCCGATACCGCCACATCATAGTGCCAGCCGATACCGACATACCACGGTGCCAGCCGATACCGCCACACCATGGTGCCAGCCGATACCGACATACCACGGTGCCAGCCGATACCGCCACACCACGATACCAGCCGATACCGCCACATCATGGTGCCAGCCGATAGCGACATACCACGGTGCCAGCCGATACCGCCACACCACGATACCAGCCGATACCGCCACATCATGGTGCCAGCCGATACCGACATACCACGGAGGGGCTGGTGAATAAAGTTCAGATTTATCATCGACATGTTAAATAGTAGTACATATGTGTTTTAAGACAAATTTGAACCCATTTTGGTTTTACCCTCATTTTACATCAAATGTCGGTGTTCATATATTTTTCTTTAGGTAGGCTGTAGCTGGTTTTGGGCTACAATCTGACAGCTCACTTGAGATTTTCTCACCGACTGTTTTCCGCAATTGGCATCCAGCTAGCACCTTGATTTGCCGTCGAATTATAACTATTAAGAATGAATGAAGGTTATATTTGCAAGCTGCGTGTAAAAAGGTGCCACACAGGTGGATTGCAATAGGATCTTGGATTTGTTTTCAGTTCACATTGAATTGACCTCCGAGGCCATGTTTCTGGAATTCAGATTTTCTCTACACAGTCTGTGGATAATTGCTAGCTACAATCTGAGACAATCGAACTTTTTATTTTTGTCATTTCATTTTCTCGCAATTTGAATTCCACAATATAAACTTGATTCGACCTTGAATGCTATATTTGGGGCATTTGCTTTTTGAAAGCTAGGCTGTATGTAGGTACCTCGCTATCGCTTACTATTTCGCACCTTTTAATTTTTGTCACATTGCTTTCTACAGTTAATGCCACAGAATTTGACATATTTATTTGACATCGAAGTAGCTGGGCTAATGAACGGCAATAAATTAACTATGGTAAGTGCACATGTGGGCTGCAAGCAGAACTCATATATACAATGGGAGGTATTCGATCGAATGTCATTGAAAGGATAAATATTTAAGGATATCAGTTTCAATGTGCCATAAGCACTGCGACCAATTGATGTGACTGAACTGGAAACGGCGATTATAATGTCGAGGACCATTGATGAGCACGTTCAATACTAGAGCAAGAAGTTTCGAAGAAAGCAATGCTATGTCTAGTCGACTTTGAGGAAACTTTCTTAGTCTATTCGTGACCCCACTTGGATTCTCACGTGCAGGCATGTGCCCCTTGACTGAGCCTTTGCCAGTATTGATTTCACCCACGTGTCAACATAAGGGTGCAGCCGCTGTCCGTGTGCGTAGCACGGGCGACAAGTAGCTCGCTTCGACACGCTACGCTTATAATTGTCGCAAGCTATAACGACGCATGTTTCTGTATTACAAACAAACCAAGCAATTGTCTCTTTAAACGCAACAGAGTAAAGTACTTCTCTTCACAAAAGGATAAAGCTCTCGATGATTATCTTCTGCCATGGCCAACGATAACAGTCCTGTTCTGCTACGGCCACATGTCCTGACCTGAAGCACAGTCCTAGCCACAGCTCTAAGAATGTACGACGCACAATTGAGATCTCATCGAGGTCTTAGAGATCTCATCGAGGTCTTTAAATTTGTCAATGATCTGGAGAGGGGATACCTTGGGGAAATGTTTGAATTTAACAGAAATGATGCAATTAGAGGTCATAAATTCAAAATTAAAATTAACCACAGCAGAACAAGGTTAAGGCAAACTTTCTTCACCAACAGGGTAGTGGAACACTGGAACCAGCTGCCAAAAACATCGTCAGTAGCAGAACATTGAACATCTTTAAAAACAGCATAGACAATCATTATAAGAATAGAGGGCTTGCTTTTCAGTATTACAGGGAGGGCTGATTGGCAGTACTGTTTCAGTGTAAGGAATGTCTTTATGTCTTACAATCGACTTCTAAAACAGTATGGATTGTCGCAGCCCGTAGCAATCGACGTCAAGCCGCACCTCCAATAGCAACTTTGCGTGGTAAAACCACGCAACTGGATGCAATTTGCTTCCCGGGAACTTTGTATTGGGATGGTCAACATCTTTGCAATCGCACAGCTGAAGACTAGCTATGGCTGCACTTGCCTAACTTTGCATGTATGCCCTCTTCGTGTTTCCTTCAGCGGACCTCTCGCCTATTAGGGCGAGAGTGTTGCTAAAGCTAAGAGAACAGTTTTCTTATTTCCCCCTCGCCTCCAACTCCTCCGACCTGGGTGTGCCTCTGGTCCCGTGGTATACGCCATCGCATCGGCGTTCATGTCCAAGTTTATACCGGATGCACATCAAAATGACGTCTACTTTCCCGCACCCCACGTCGCCCCAAGATGCCACGTTCCGTGCGATTCTTCGTGCCTATTCCCCAGTCTAGGGTGCCTGCGCGACTTCCCTCCGTCTTGCCTGGCCTCCAACCGGAGCCGGAGCGGCTGCAAGTCCTCGGCGATAGTGACGCCATCCTCCTGTGGTGGCGACGGTGGCGCCACTGATCGGCTGCGGCACGGCGGCGGCGGTACAGTCGGCGGCGGCTGGTGCGGCCTTGACGGCCATGGCAGTGTCTGGGGCATCGGCGGCGGCGGCGGCTGCGGCTGCGGCCACCAGCCGCCGACTCCAGACATCGACGGGAGGCGCCGCTGTCGGGCAGAGCTTGCACGTGCCGCTGGCAGCAGGCAACATCGAGACACGTCCGTGCTGGGTACGGCGGTCACGCCAGGCTGCGCCGCGCTGGGCGACTTTACCCGGAGATCAGCGTGTGTGGCTGACAAGATGGGCAATATGGGGAGTCGAGGTCAGACGTGGGCGAGAGACGATGGTAATCAGAAGGATTCCACCGCTGTGGAAGCAATGTGGGAGAGTTCAATTAGCCTCTGTTTCTGATAGTCTATATGGTTTTCCTCGCTCCGCGATGGCTGGTTCAGAATGCAATAGCTCCTCCAAAACCACAACGATGTCAACTGCCACAACCGTTAATGCCTTTGTATTGACCGAGCTGTATACCAAACAATGCACATGTGTAACAGCTTCAACAGATTCTTCAAAACCAACAAGAGCCAACTTCAGCACGTTCATTATTAAGTTCGTGCCTTCACATCGACAGACGCCAGCTACGATGAACCGCTCGACGTCTGCCCTTCTGGTCACCTTTGTCTCTTGCCCACGTCTGACCTCCTCGACTTCCCCGAGACGACTAGCCAGTCCAGGGGCCGTCGCGCTTGCGAAAGGGGTGCGAACAAACAACTTTGTTTTGAAACGTCGAAGCAAACACAAATCGGTCATAACATGTCGATACATCGCCCCGCAAGTTTTTACAGTAATTGTTTTCGAAACATGTTAGAGAAGCTACCAGATGGCATAGAGATCAAAATAAAACTTTCCATCATCACTAGGAAAACTGACCTCCAGGGAGACGTTCTGGTACCACTAGGGAGGCGTTCTGGTACCATTAGGGAGGCGTTCTGGGATCACTAGGGAGGCGTTCTGGGATCACTAGGGAGGCGTTCTGGCGCAAGATGTGTCCACACGTTCGCAGGGGGGAGGCCACCGTCTTCATGGTGGTTCCAGTTAGCGTCTTCATCTGGCTAGTGGCCATCGTTTTCGCCGAAGTAGCAAGAGTCCCGGTGCGAGCGACCATTTCCTCGGCAGGAATAGCCGACGTGCTCGTGGAGGCAGCAGCTTCTCCCGCAGAGGCAGCGGGAGTCGCCACGTGCGTCTGGAGCCACCGCGTCGGCGTCGGCGCGTCGACGTCGGCGGCAGCGGCACGCGGCTCATCGGCATCCTTCGAGGGGAACCGGCGCTGCTGACGCCCGTGCAGTCTGCACTCACGACGGCGCAGTCTGCTACATCGGCGCCACGCAGCTGCGTCAGCTCCGGGCGCCCCCACCCCTCCACCCCCACAGTTCGGCCGTCACCGGAAGTCCAGAGTCGGCCTGGTCCCGGCGGCGCGGCGGTGGCCACACGGCCGGCGGCCGGCCCGCCCCGCCACCCTGTTTAGACGACAGCGGTCGGCCGGCAGCGTGACCCGCGAGCCCGCTCCGTCTGCGACTAGCTGGCGAGCTCCGAGCGGGACAGATCTGCTGCCGACACGGGCCACGTGACGACTCGTGCGACTCGTGCGACAGCGACGCACCGCCCGCCGCCACAGCGACGGGCGGCTCACGAGCCGCACTGGCACAGACCGCGCAGTAGTCTCGCCACGGGTCGGAGTTCAACGTTCAGGCTGGCGCCGGAGCGAAGCGGCCGGCAGGGCACACGAACGTCGCCGAGCACACCACACACGGCTTCAGAGGGCGCTGGTCGCTTGTGTGCCTCGCATTAAGACCCGCTTCGAGGCACGCTTGGAAGCTGGAGGGGCCCGGCCAGCTGGCGCATGAGATGACCCGACATCCCTTGATTGTGCTTCGTGGGCGAGCGGCACAGGGAGCCACTCGCTGGCTCTTGGTCTCAGACGGTCGTCACGGTAGCGGCGAGTGCCACTACCAGGGTCGGCAGGTCCGGCTGTGGCAGGGTCGTGCAGTCCCGGAGACAGAGAGGAGACTTGAGTACCGCTGCCAGGGTCGGCAGGTCCGGCTGTGGCAGGGTCGTGCTGTCCCGGAGACAAAACAGACACGAGCACCGCTGCCAGGGTCGGCAGGTCCGGCTGTGGCAGGGTCGTGCTGTCCCGGAGACAAAACAGACACGAGCACCGCTGCCAGGGTCGGCAGGTCCGGCTGTGGCAGGGTCGTGCCGTCCTGGAGACAGAGAGGAGACCTGAGCACCGCTGCCAGGGTCGGCAGGTCCGGCTGTGGCAGGGTCGTGCTGTCCTGGAGACAGAGAGGAGACCTGAGCACCGCTGCCAGGGTCGGCAGGTCCGGCTGTGGCAGGGTCGTGCCGTCCTGGAGACAGAGAGGAGACCTGAGCACCGCTGCCAGGGTCGGCAGGTCCGGCTGCGGCAGGGTCGTACTGTCCTGGAGACAGAGAGGAGACCTGAGCACCGCTGCCAGGGTCGGCAGGTCCGGCTGTGGCAGGGTCGTACTGTCCTGGAGACAGAGAGGTGACCTGAGCACCGCTGCCAGGGTCGGCAGGTCGGGCTGCGGCAGGGTCGTGCCGTCCTGGAGACAGAACAGACACGAGCACCGCTGCCAGGGTCGGCAGGTCTGGCTGTGGCAGGGTCGTGCCGTCCTGGAGACAGAGAGGTGACCTGAGCACCGCTGCCAGGGTCGGCAGGTCAGGCTGTGGCAGGGTCGTACTGTCCTGGAGACAGAGAGGAGACCTGAGCACCGCTGCCAGGGTCGGCAGGTCGGGCTGTGGCAGGGTCGTGCCGTCCTGGAGACAGAGAGGTGACCTGAGCACCGCTGCCAGGGTCGGCAGGTCGGGCTGTGGCAGGGTCGTACTGTCCTGGAGACAGAGAGGTGACCTGAGCACCGCTGCCAGGGTCGGCAGGTCCGGCTGTGGCAGGGTCGTGCCGTCCCGGAGACAGAGAGGAGACCTGAGCACCGCTGCCAGGGTCGGCAGGTCCGGCTGTGGCAGGGTCGTGCCGTCCCGGAGACAGAGACAGACATGAGCACCGCTGCCAGGGTCGGCAGGTCCGGCTGTGGCAGGGTCGTGCCGTCCTGGAGACAGAGAGGAGACCTGAGCACCGCTGCCAGGGTCGGCAGGTCAGGCTGTGGCAGGGTCGTACCGTCCCGGAGACAAGAGGAGACCTGAGCACCGCTGCCAGGGTCGGCAGGTCTGGCTGTGGCAGGGTCGTGCTGTCCCGGAGACAGAACAGACACGAGCACCGCTGCCAGGGTCGGCAGGTCCGGCTGTGGCAGGGTCGTGCCGTCCTGGAGACAGAGAGGTGACCTGAGCACCGCTGCCAGGGTCGGCAGGTCAGGCTGTGGCAGGGTCGTACTGTCCTGGAGACAGAGAGGAGACCTGAGCACCGCTGCCAGGGTCGGCAGGTCCGGCTGTGGCAGGGTCGTGCTGTCCCGGAGACAGAACAGACACGAGCACCGCTGCCAGGGTCGGCAGGTCCGGCTGTGGCAGGGTCGTGCCGTCCTGGAGACAGAGAGGAGCACCGCTGAACGCTCAGGGTCGGCAGGGTCGGCGGCTGTGGCAGGGTCGTGCCGTCCTGGAGACAGAACAGGAGCACCGCTGCCAGGGTCGGCAGGTCCGGCTGTGGCAGGGTCGTACTGTCCCGGAGACAGAGAGGAGACCTGAGCACCGCTGCCAGGGTCGGCAGGTCCGGCTGCGGCAGGGTCGTGCTGTCCTGGAGACAGAGAGGAGACCTGAGCACCGCTGCCAGGGTCGGCAGGTCCGGCTGTGGCAGGGTCGTACTGTCCCGGAGACAGAGAGGAGACCTGAGCACCGCTGCCAGGGTCGGCAGGTCAGGCTGTGGCAGGGTCGTGCTGTCCGGAGACAAAAGAGACACGAGCACCGCTGCCAGGGTCGGCAGGTCTGGCTGTGGCAGGGTCGTACTGTCCTGGAGACAGAGAGGAGACTTGAGTACCGCTGCCAGGGTCGGCAGGTCGGGCTGTGGCAGGGTCGTGCCGTCCTGGAGACAGAGAGGTGACCTGAGCACCGCTGCCAGGGTCGGCAGGTCCGGCTGTGGCAGGGTCGTGCTGTCCCGGAGACAGAACAGACACGAGCACCGCTGCCAGGGTCGGCAGGTCCGGCTGTGGCAGGGTCGTGCTGTCCCGGAGACAGAACAGACACGAGCACCGCTGCCAGGGTCGGCAGGTCGGGCTGCGGCAGGGTCGTGCCGTCCTGGAGACAGAGAGGAGACCTGAGCACCGCTGCCAGGGTCGGCAGGTCAGGCTGTGGCAGGGTCGTACTGTCCTGGAGACAGAGAGGAGACCTGAGCACCGCTGCCAGGGTCGGCAGGTCCGGCTGTGGCAGGGTCGTGCTGTCCCGGAGACAGAGAGGTGACCTGAGCACCGCTGCCAGGGTCGGCAGGTCTGGCTGTGGCAGGGTCGTGCCGTCCTGGAGACAGAGAGGAGACCTGAGCACCGCTGCCAGTGTCGGCAGGTCCGGCTGCGGGAGGGTCGTACTGTCCTGGGGACAGAGAGGAGACCTGAGCACCACTGCCAAGGGCGGCAGGTCCGGCTGCGGCAGGGTCGTGCCGTCCTGGAGACAGAGAGGTGACCTGAACACCGCTGCCAGGGTCGGCAGGTCCGGCTGGGGAGGGTCGTGCTGTCCCGGAGACAGAACAGACACGAGCACCACTACCAGGGTGGGGGCTGTGGCTCTGGCAGGTCCGGCTGCGGCAGGGTCGTGCTGTCCCGGAGACAGAACAGACACGAGCACCACTGCTAGGGTCGGCAGGTCCGGCTGTGGCAGGGTCGTGCTGTCCCGGAGACAGAACAGACACGAGCACCACTGCTAGGGTCGGCAGGTCCGGCTGCGGCAGGGTCGTGCCGTCCTGGAGACAGAGAGGTGACCTGAACACCGCTGCCAGGGTCGGCAGGTCCGGCTGCGGGAGGGTCGTACTGTCCTGGGGACAGAGAGGAGACCTGAGCACCACTGCCAAGGGCGGCAGGTCCGACTGCGGCAGGGTCGTGGTGCCCTGGAAAAACATGCGTTGCAGCGCTAAACACACCGGGAGCTCATACAACAAAAACGGGGGCCCTCAAGGCACGTCGGGGCCATGAGACGGCATGGGGCCTAAAAGACTGACGGCCTGAGGTCCTAAAGAAGGAACACTCGCTCACGGGGAAATTAAGTTAGTCATCGATTACTTTATTTGAAAAGAGACTCTGAAAAAGTGGTCGATATCTGGGAAATTAACAAACAAAAAATGCTACGTGGGCCGCCTCCAAATCCGATTTCCCCACCCTAGCGCCAACCCTAGGTACGACACTGGTCAAAAATTAAAGTACTGCTTATGAGCAATAATTTGGACAGCATTTCCTTACGGTCAATGAAGATAATTTCCGGGCTGCAAAATTTATGCCAGGTTACTTCAGAGTGTAGACTAGCTCTTCACTGATGTGATTTGCTCCTGACCACTGCTGTGTATGATTGTAATTTTCCAACATATTTGTTAATCTTAACGTTGAAATTTCGAAAATGATATTAAATATCAGTGGCTTAAAATGTTACATCAAAATCTGACACGTAGGGGAGACCGGATCTAGTATATACGGGATAGTTGATCCCGTATATATCCAACAACGTATTCCCCAATGTAAAGCTGGTTACCATGGCTACCACAGATGCTGCTATTTACACCATCCTTTCGCGGTAAAATTAAGTGGAAGTTCTCTCGACCCGCGGCTGACGGGGTGGGGACGGTGTGAAACGCTTTTGGGGCGAAAGTAAAATTTCAGTGTCGGTGCTTAGCTTTTAATTTCTCATTTTTCCCTCACCTGTTGACTTTTTAGGTGTCTGTTATCATTGCCATGTTCTCTCAGTTTTGCAACGGAAATTGTTTGTATCGTTTTCCGCTACAATGTACTTGCAAGTTGCATATATTTGCATCAGAAACCCTGCGGGATAAATCAATGCAGCCTGCATCAACTTAAACAGCCTATCATTATCAGACTGTGTCAACGTTTTGTTGACTGGCAATCAAATTAAATTACCGCAGAATTGCCTATTGTTGTTAGTGTTTGCTAAAGCTGTTTCAAGATAATCTGATTGAATATTTCTGTTGGGATTTCTCACCCGACGGGAAAGACCGAACGGAATGAACAGAATGAACGTTTTGGATTTAGATACGGAATGAACGTTTTGGATTTCATAATTGGCAAACCAGAGCCTTGGTCGGCCAGGACTCAAGTCAGTATGATTAATATAATCGTGAAACATGGGCCTTTCAGGTGCCGCGAACAAATCCCACCTATGGATAATATATTTAATGTACCTTACAGCTTAGCCATTTGCCCCATCGTCAGTAACAAGTTACCTCTATAGTGGGGTAAGTTGATGAACCGGTAGTTGCGCAATGTGCTGCTCTCTGGTTGAAGGCATAATGGATGCGATTTATAAATAACTCTGGAATTATACTAGAAGGTTTAGGTTTCTAAGGATGGAGCACGACAAAAAATGACCACGAAACCGGGACCGCTTTCGGCGCGATGTACGCCGATAATTGCTGCTTTGCGTGGTGAAAAGACTCAAAATTTCTTCCTTGTTTTAGTGCGTTTTTGGTTGCAAAGAGGGAGATCGGCCCCACGGTGCTACTTTGGCTGGGTGTCTGCCCATTGGTACATTGTGCTTGACACAAGAAGCATTGTTTCTATTATCACCCTCCGTGGTGCCACAGAGAGTGTTAAATCTTACTTGAATTTTTAATTGGAAGCAAGATGCGCTATCTCCCGTGCGTATGCTCTTTTTGTAGAGAAGCAAATCCAATATATGAAAGATGCATTTTGCTTCGACCGGAATCGACGAGGGACAACATTGAAAAGCATGACTCCACGAGACAGGGGCGGATATAGAGGGAGCATTGAGGGCCCCTCCCCTCCCCATGGAAAGGTGGACCCATGGAAGTTTATATTTGACCGAGAAGTGAAAGCAAACGTCTGTCAGGCTCATCGAAAGGCGAGCATCCCAGGGGCATGGCGCCCCTCTCCCGACTGGAGTGTTCCGGACTGATTATCACCTGTCGCTGCTCTTCACCCGCAATCTGGTGAGAGATCGGCGACACATACACACACACACACACACACACACACACCTGACCAATCTGGTGAGAGATCGGTGACACCACGACACACACACACCTGACTCAAAGCAGCCCACAGGTCGTTAAATCGGTTAGCCGACCGACCGACCGATGATCCGCGGCGCCTGCCGAGCCCGTCCGACGGCGGTGGTGACGCCCGGACGTGTCATCCATGGTGGCCGCGCTGACAGCACGGCGAGGACCGACGCTGCCCACTGTGTGCCAGCACAGGTGTGTGTGTGCCAGTGCCAGTTCAGGTGTGCCAGTTCAGGTGTGCGGAGTGTTCGGTGCATGCGGGCGGGCGGTCGCACGGGCACACGTGGCCGGGACACGCCGCCGGGCCTCGCCGGTCCCGACCGTGCGTTCCCTCGCCCTGACCGGACCGGGCTGTGATTCTGATCCTGTCAGCTCAGCTCAGCTCAGTCCACAGTCGTCGTGCGAAGTGGTGCACTGCCGGGTATGGAGGTGAACCGGACCGTGAGACCACAGACAGCAAGTCGGAAAATGTAGCGGCAAGTATAAACAGTGGCGTCACCGCCTTCACCTTCCAGGTGTGGTCCGACAAATGGGTGTTTTTTAGGGTACTTTCGAGAGCGCAAGTGCACCCTCAATGTTGGCTCTTCCACAAATAATTTTGCTTTTAACATGGGACCCTATAGAATGTGCCCCCATCCCCGTCGATTTGAGTCAGCCAATTCATCTAATGCGTTGTGCCCCAATCATTTTCACAAATCGACGTCCCTGACACAAATCCAGCGCACGGAGCCGGTATTTAAGCGGCAGAAGTAAGGTTATGACTGTGCTCTGTGCCCGTCCCGTTTCCATCTCCCCACCCGCCACTTAAGGTAAAGACTCGGACTTCGGAACCTTGGTTTATCGTCACAAAGCGCTAATTATCAAATTCCTATCGGGGATACCATGACTCCATTTCGAAACCGCCTCAATCCCATGCCATTTTCCGCCAGAAGTCTCGTTCACCAATAGCATAATTATATCCGCTAGTGGCTGCCTGAGCCAATTTCATTGGCTCATGTATTGCATCTAAATGTAAACTCACGTTCAGAATCTGCACGGTCTGCCAAAATGGACCATTGTGGGCTGCCCACGTTCAGCCCTTTCACGGGCTTATTGTGGGCTGCCCCCAATGATCCCGCATTGCCGGCTACCATGCTTGCGATATGACTTTCGGCGCAGGATCTGCGTGAGTCCCCGATGTCGGGCCCTCTGGGATTTCAGCCCGCGTAGCGCCATCGCTGGCCCATCGCGTAGTCGATTGCAGCGATGGCCCATAAGAGACCATCGCTGAAAGGCCAACATCGGGTCATCGCCGGTTTCTTGTGGGCAGCCCTTGCCCGTGTTGCCCGCACATAGCCCTCAACTGCCCACGATTGATTGTGGTGAGGGGTCTGCTGCCAAGCAGTAGACCCGTCACCTCCCGGTCGTAGAGCTAAAGCAACGGCTCTGCACGGTCATCAAATGGTAGGTTGTTACACGATTCCCATACTTTTAGACCTTTACTGGTTGGCGTTCATGCCGTGCCAATGGCTGCTGCTATTGTCATACAGAAAGCATTCAGTATTCAGTAGTTCTGGCGACCAAAGCGGCAATGAAGGTGATCGTTCCACGACTAGCATGCAGAAAGCTAAATCATGTCAGCTGCCTTGTAGTACACAGTAGCTGCACAACCCGTGGGAAAGTAACATTTTGAAGGGCCAAGGGCCATCTATGCATCTTTAAGGACAGGTTGGACGGGAAGGCTCGCCGGGCACGCCGCGGGCCATGGTGGACCCGCTCGGCGGAGCGGTGGTGGCAAGGTTGGGCGAGTTCATCCGTCCGATTCAGATGTCACCTTACACAGAAGCTGGCAAACTTCAGGAAGATACTATATTTTCTCGAGATTTTCCCGTCTTCTAGGTGAAGTCGGACCCACCAACAAGGGCTAAGGTGGGGTCCGGACCACAAGCGCCCCGACGCTGGCGACTCCCATCGGTATGGATAGGAGAATCTTGAGAAATTGAACCGAATTTTATAGTGTGCATGATGGCACGCATTTCTCCTTGGGTATCACCATGAGGAGCAGAGAAGTCACGTCCCTACTTTTGGAGCCTTGGCCTTATGGGCTTTGTCTGGGCATGATCGACAAAAACGAGTGGTTAGAACAGTTATTTTCCTCTGCTCTTGATCTGCGCATTTTGCGGCATGGCCATTAACCATGTTGAAAGGTTGATGCATATCAGAGCTTCGTCTAAGCAGTTTAGACTTAACGACAGGGGAAAGCGAAGTTCTCAATATATGTTCATTTTTTACTATGTTTAAGTTGTTTTGTAACCAAACTTCCCTCTATCGTTTAATACAACGAAGAATGGCTCTTAGATCACAATCGTCAAACGTGTCAAACGTGTCAAAATCAAAATATTGAGGGTCGTACATTTCGTCTCACGCAATTCCCCTCTATCAATCATATTAATTTCAGTTTCACCCGAGGAGAGGTATTAAATATTTACTGCCGGTGCTATCGTTCTTCAGCTAACATTTTTACAAAATGTCCTGTCAAAGCCTATCGAGTCAGGTTGGAAAATATCGTGGGCTGTGGGGTGTCGTTTTGCTATACATATGACACGTTTGACGATTGTGATAGAAATCAACCTTTTATCCATGCGCGCTCCAATTTAGCGAATGCATCATTTTGTGACAGTAGCAAATGGCTTTCGCTGGAGAAACTTCAAAATCCATCGATCAATCGCCTAGTTTGCTTTAGCCAAATTCGGCCGTTGAAAATGATATAGGTCGCACGTGCCACGCCAGCCAAACTCCCGTGGGTGATTTCATATGTGAATATATAGCTGCTATACAGAGTTGCGATTCATGAAAGCCATTCTTGTATGGACGCGTACACGGGTCATACATGTACACGACAACCCAGCAGCGATTGCTATTGTCCAGGCCTGCACGCCGTTCCATATCAGTATTAGCTGTAGCGAGTGGGATCAACTGGCGCGTGTACTGACCAACAAAACGGCGGTCGGTGGGAAGCCCACGGCAACACGGCGAGCGGAATCTAAACTGGCGCTCGTGCTGATCAACAGAGCAGAGCGGTGGTCAATGGAAAACCCCCGGCGACGTGGCCAGCGGAATCTTTAGGCTGGCGCAAGTACTGATCAACAGAGCGGCGGTCGGCAGGAACCTCTCGACGACATGGCGAACGGGATTCGTCAGCAGATGGCCGACTTCTGGGCACAGTTCTCAGAGCCGACCATCGAGAACATGATGCTCAACGATGACGCGCTTCAGCTGGCCGAACAGGAGGAGACCCAGATCCTGGACTCGGTCCCACAGGTCAGATAGCCGGCACTCGATCTCTCGGGTCGAATACGCTGCATTCAAGCTTTCAGGTTAGATATTCCCTTCAGGTCAAATATTCCGGGCACAGCCTTCAATTCCGATATTATTGTTTAGTCCACTGGTCAGATATTCCTTCTTCAGTTCCCACGTCAGGTTTTGAGCTCAGTATCTATCATAGTTCAATCATATCACCTGGGCCAGGCGTGTTATCTGGAGTATTTGGAACTCAAAGCCAGGGATTCTAGGCTCAGTCACCAGATCGGATTCAGGACTCAGCTCCCCAGATCAGATATTTTGGAGAAGGCACACCAGGCCAAAGCTTGGATGCACCCTCGTTTTCGAAAGACTTCTGCCTTTTCTCCCGGAGCGGATAATTATGGAATACCCCATTCCCGTTAGATGGATTAATTGGGGAACAAATGAATGTTTCCTCATTTTTTCGCGAATTGAACTCAGCAGATTCATCCAGGGAATGAGCTAAGCTCAGTTCTGGAAACTTGTAATCATAGCTGAAGATGCTATTTGAGGAAATTATTTCCTGTAGTGATCTGGTAACATATATGTAGCGGACGGTGCCATGGTAAGTGGCGACCCTATATCGCAGGTGAGGATCATCAGGTGGGCTATGCGTGTAACCGCACGACCTCTGGCCTGCTTCGTAGGGCTCAATACCTATTCTAGGTCAATCCTGGGTCAATTCAGTACCTATTTCAGGGTGGGAGGCGTAACTCAGCGACCTCGGATCCGACAAGTGGATTGTGTTTGCAGTTCGTGCTGTGTGACCTGCCAGTATGTGGCTCAGGACATCAGCGCCGCTGGGGGTCGATGGTCACCGTCCGCTTCTGACCCACCAAATCGGTTGGATAATGGATATATGGCCCTGTAGCCTCTGGCTAGTTCACATGGGCTGTGTATGTGACCTAGTGACCTCTGACCGACCATTTGAGTCGTGTACGGGGTCTGGCGACCTCTGACCAGCCAGACAGGATGGGTGACCCGGCGACCCCTAACTCGCCAATTCGTAAATGTACCTTTTGACTGGCCAGATTGGCTGGGTGACCTGGTGACCTGGTGACCTTTGATCGGCCAGGTGGATTGCATACGTAACTCTCGACCTCTGACCGAACAGATGGATGGGATGTGGTAATGCGATCACCTCTGATGCTCCAGACGGGTCAGGCACGGGCCATGACCTCTGGCTGGCCAGACGGGCTGTGTATGCGGCCGGTGCCCCGTTTGCCGGTCAGGTGGGCTGGATATATGACCGGTGACCCGTTTGCCGGTCAGGTGGGCTGGATATGTGACCGGTGACCCGTTTGCCGGTCAGGTGGGCTGTATATGTGACCGGTGACCTTGGCATATGTGACCGGTGACCCGTTTGCCGGTCGGTGGGCTGTATGTGACCGGTGACCCGTTTGCCGGTCAGTGGGCTGGATATGTGACCGGTGACCCGTTTGCCGGTCAGGTGGGCTGTATATGTGACCGGTGACCCGTTTGCCGGTCAGGTGGGCTGCATATGTGACCGGTGACCCGTTTGCCGGTCAGGTGGGCTGCATATGTGACCGGTGACCCGTTTGCCGGTCATGTGGGCGGGATATGTGACCGATGACCCGTTTGCCGGTCAGGTGGGCTGCATATGTGACCGGTGACCCGTTTGCCGGTCAGGTGGGCTGCATATGTGACCGGTGACCCGTTTGCCGGTCAGGTGGGCTGTATATGTGACCGATGACCCGTTTGCCGGTCAGTGGCTGCATATTGACCGGTGACCCGTTTGGGATATGTGACCGGTGACCCGTTTGCCGGTCAGGTGGGCTGATATGTGACCGGTGACCCGTTTGCCGGTAGTGGGCTGTATGTGACCGGTGACCCGTTTGCCGGTCAGGTGGGTGCATATGTGACCGGTGACCCGTTTGCCGGGTGGGATTGACCCGTTTGCCGGTCAGGTGGGCTGCATATGTGACCGGTGACCCGTTTGCCGGTCAGGTGGGCTGCATATGTGACCGGTGACCCGTTTGCCGGTCATGTGGGCGGGATATGTGACCGATGACCCGTTTGCCGGTCAGGTGGCTGGGATGCGCGTGCTGGAGCTGGGAGCCGGCATCGGCCGCTTCACGCGCAGGCTGGCCGAGCGTGCCCGCCACGTCACCGCTGTCGACTTCCTCCAGTCGTACATCGAGAAGAATCAGCAGAGCCACGCCCACTTGGGCAACATTGAGTTCGTCTGCATGGACGTGACACAGTTGAAGCTGGAGAGTGGCAAGTTCGACATAATATTCAGCAACTGGCTGCTCATGTACCTGTGCAATGAAGAGATCGATACGTTGGTGAACAGTATGCTCAAGTGGCTGAAGCCCGGAGGCTTTTTGTTCATGCGGGAATCTTGCATCAAAGCGTCAGGTACGTTACGCGAAGTTTGCTGTATATTGATATGGAACGAATAGGCAAAGCATACAGACATGTTCTATATGCGACTTGAAACTGTTCATAATCACGGACCTAATCTGCACCACAGTAGACTTGTAAGCTTACATGGTAGCGAATAGAACGTCCTGGAGGAATATATATATATATATATATATATATATATATATATATATATATATATGTATATATATACTGGATGGATATACGGACGAATTGAAAGGAACTTGGTTGAATCGAGGTCTACCAGAGGTATTGCGTATGTTTTCCCTTTACGTTGACCTCAATGTGAACGTTCACCTAACCGTGACTAAGCTTAAAAGCACTGGCTGGTGACGCACTTTACCCACCCCATCCTCCACCCCCTCCCTGTCAAAAAATAAATGAGCAACTGCTGTTTTTCGTCGGTACTGAAGCCTCAAATATGGATCACCATGTGCGGTCTCGCATGTGCTTTTTAAGCGTGTTTGGCACCAAAGTGCAACGCGTCCTCAACGACCCCACAGGCAATAGGAAGGGGCCTGCGAACCCGACGTTCTACCGCGATCCGTCCACCTACTGCAGCCTTCTACAGGCGCCTCACCTGAGGGCGGGCGACACCGAGTTCCGCTTCACGCTACACTTCGCCGCCTCGGTGGACGTCTTTGTCAGGGTCAGTAGCAGCCGGAGCTCTGCTGGTGTCAGACTGGGTCTGTATCAGGGTCAGCAGCAGCCGTAGCTCTGCTGGTGTCAGACTGGGTCTGTGTCAGGGTCAGCAGCAGCCGGAGCCTTGCTGGTGTCAGACTAGGTCTGTGTCAGGGTCAGCAGCAGCCGGAGCTCTGCCTCGGTGGACGTCTTTGTCAGGGTCAGCAGCAGCCGGAGCTCTGCTGGTGTCAGACTGGGTCTGTGTCAGTGTCAGGAGCAGCCGGAGCTCTGCTGGTGTCAGACTGGGTCTGTGTCAGGGTCAGTAGCAGCCGGAGCTCTGCTGGTGTCAGACTGGGTCTGTGTTAGGGTCAGCAGCAGCCGGAGCTCTGCTGGTGTACTGGATCTAAGTCAGGGTCAGCAGCAGCCGGAGCTCTGCCTCGGTGGACGTCTTTGTCAGGGTCAGTAGCAGCTGGAGCTCTGCTGGTGTCAGACCGGGTCTGTGTCAGAGTCAGCAGCAGCCGGAGCTCTGCTGGTGTCAGACTGGGTCTGTGTCAGGGTCAGCAGCAGCCGGAGCCCTGCTGGTGTCGGTGGACGTCTTTGTCAGGGTCAGTAGCAGCCGGAGCTCTGCTGGTGTCAGACTGGGTCTGTGTCAGGGTCAGCAGCAGCCGGAGCCCTGCTGGTGTCGGTGGACGTCTTTGTCAGGGTCAGTAGCAGCCGGAGCTCTGCCTCGGTGGACGTCTTTGTCAAGGTCAGTAGCAGCGAAGCTCTGCTGGTGTCAGACTGGATCAGACTGGGTCTAGCACTCAATGCGGGCGGAGCCAAGGTCAGTCAACTCATCCGCTTCACTGATAAGACTTATGCAGTGGTACCAAACCACCTGTTTCCAGTGACCCATAGTAAAGTGGACTGAACTGAAGTGTATGACCGTGCAACGTCCACCGTCTCGGGGGGTAGGGGGTCTCTCCCCCATAAGTTTTTTTTTGCGGGTAGGGAAGAAACGCCTCGCAGCAGCGGTCCGAAATTCGGCATGACTTCCCACTTCTCTTTGGCATGTGAAGATTTTAAGGTCAGGTCATCCAGGGTCACGGTGTCAGATCAGTCACTTGTCCTTTTCTTGTTCCTAAAACAAGTTTAGGTTTTATATCTTCCCAAAAATTAACTCCCAGAGCCAAAAGCATGACGACGGTTGTGACCGTATAAACCCCCTTAGTGACGCCACTTTTCAAGAGCATACAGTATTTGGGGTGGTTTCTTGCCCTACTGGTCGAGCGCTTTCGGATGCTACCTCTTTCGTTTTTGTGGGACGCTTAGTTTGGATTTATATGGGGTATATAAAGCTCCCCCACCCCGGTGCGGGGGTGTGAGGATCTGTTCCGTTAAAATAAACCCCAGACATTCCTTGAGGACAAAAGGTAACTCGAAAGGGAGAGCGGATCCATTGCCGACCCTACCAAATCAGACCCACCCGCGGCCGACCCAACCCTGTCCGACCTAGCCGGAACCGACCGGACCCAACCCTGTCCGACCCAGCCGGAACCGACCGGACCCAACCCTGTCCGACCCAGCCGGAACCGACCGGACCCAACCCTGTCCGACCCAGCCGGAACCGACCGGACCCAACCCTGTCCGACCCAGCCGGAACCGACCGGACCCAACCCTGTCCGACCCAGCCGGAACCGACCGGACCCAACCCTGTCCGACCCAGCCGGAACCGACCGGACCCAACCCTGTCCGACCCAGCCGGAACCGACCGGACCCATTCCGACCGTCACGCTTTGAAAACCTCATACCACTCGATTTGTTTCACGACAGTATTCCATGTCTTGCTTTCTTCACTCAGAATCAGATTCGCTTTAGAAATCAAATTTTTGCCAGGATTCATTATGATATTTTCTCTCAAGCATTAAAAATATGTTTTTACAGAAAGGATTGTGTGGCGAGTTTTCCTCTTCTCGCAGTGAGTCCACAGTCTGCTACATGACAAGACGACATTCCGAATTCTGCGTATTTGGATCAGTCAACGTGCACACTTTTCTGTTCCTGCACATCTTCCTGCTCATGCTCTAGGGGTTGCGCAAGGACAGGGTGAACAAGGACAGGCGACAGATACTTTTCTGACAATCTGTCTGCTGAAGAACCACGTGACCCGACACAATGGCAATTGTGCACCAAAATGTAGCATTATGCTACCCTTATACTATTCACCGCTGACTGCCATGGTGTACTTTTTGCAGCACTATGGCAATCCGTATCAGCTGCTATTCCTGCTGCAAAAAACGCCGACCAGTGACTACATCAACAGCAACCAGAACTTCCTCGACCAGTATCAGTACTCGGAGATCGGCATCCAGCGCTTCGAGCGCATGTACGGAGAGTCATTCGTCAGCGTGGGAGGTCGCCAGACAACAGAGGTACACAACACTGCAGAGGGTGGCCAACAGAGGTGCACAGAGAGGTACACAACACAGCAGAGGGACAACAGAGGTACACAACACTGCAGAAGGTGGCCAACAGAGGTGCACAGAGAGGTACACAACACATCAGAGGGTGGCCACTGCAGCTCCACAGGTCACAGAAGCGCAATGTGTCCAAATTCGCAATTTTAGGCGTCGAGGCCAGGATGTGAAAATAGTTTCATATTGAGATAGCATCCAACTCCTGACGAATATAGTCATCAGAATAGGAGATTGGGCCTATTTCGAAGTAAATAATTAGCTGCTGCAGTTCCAGTTTTACAGCATAGCACAAACTATCCAGGGATTTTCTATTTACATTCTGACGCCTAGCTGAGCAAATTTGGACACGCTCCAGAGGCACACATTGCACACAGGGGTGTCACTGTGGATCGACAGACCACACAGGTATACAACACCGGTTTGGTCACTGAAGGTCGGCAGAGCACGGAAACAGATGTATTACTGGGGATCGGCAGACTACACAGACATACAGCACGTGCGGTCACTGCAGGCTGCCAGATCACAGCGTTGTCTCCGAGTACCTGAATGGTACGCGGCCAATTCCGCCCACGTCGGTTTGTTTCGATGATTGTGGAGTTCATGGCACAGGACTGGCCTTTGTCTATTTGCCCAAATTGAACCGGGTATCATGGAGCAAAAGCGAGACCAAAACGAACAAGATTACCCACGGTCTCCCTTGCGTAAAAAACAACATTTGTTCGGCTGCCACATGGGCGGCTCGAGCAGCGTGACGTGACTTTGTGGCGGCTTAAGCATGGCGACAGTGCGAACACCGTGACGGTTCGGACGATGCAGTGTGCCCAAATTCGCTCAGTTGGGTGTCGGTGAGAGATTGACGACACTACATGACAAAACGATAGACCTGTCGTAGAACCAACAACCATCTAGTTAGACGTCGGGATGTAAAGTTGCTTTATAATCTCCGTAGAGAATTTGTGACACAGCTGGAATGGAACCGCATTCAGCGCCTTCCTTGCCCTGAGACATGTCCAAATTCCACTTTCACATGAATGCATCTGTCAGGATTTGGAAGTCATCTCAATTAAAAATGATATTTTCACCGTTTCCTCGACTCCAAAGATGGTGAATGTGGACACACTGAGACAGTGCGACCGTCCAGAAGCCGACGCTCGGGGCCGCGTCATGGTTCACACACACGGTGACTCACACCTGATCCCACACTGGACCAGGTGACCCACACCTGGTCCCAGCGCCACAGCCTGTCCCTGGCACCGTTCTGACGTGTGGTGGTGGCCGGCTGACAAAGGCTGTTTGTTGTTTGTTTATTGGTTGGTTCACGACACACTTTATGCACATTCACGGCTCATGGTGCCGCCCACACTGTTTCGCCGGTGGGCCGCGGGATTGGGAAATGTCCTGAGTGGCGCTAGAGTCGAACCCGGGACCTTTGGTACCCATAGCCCGACACCTTAACGACTCGGCCATCCCCGCCCCGACAGAGGCTGTGCAGCCAGCTGGGACTGACCAGTGCCAGCCGTGTGCTGGACGTCGGCACAGGCCCGGGCGGCTCGGCCATACACATGGCCACGCGGTACGGCTGTCACGTAACCGGCATCGACCTGTCGGCCAACATGGTGACGGCGGCACTGCGACGTCAGGCAGCGCAGCCCTCTCAGGTGAGGCGACAACGTGGTGACGGCAGCGCAGCCCTCTCAGGTGAGGCGACAACATGGTGACGGGCGGCACTCAGGTGAGGCGACAACGTGGTGACGGCGGCGCAGCCCTCTCAGGTGAGGGGCGCAGCCCTCAGGTGAGGCGACAACGTGGTGACGGCGGCGCAGCCCTCTCAGGTGAGGCGACAACGTGGTGACGGCGGCGCAGCCCTCTCAGGTGAGGCGACAACGTGGTGACGGCGGCGCAGCCCTCTCAGGTGAGGCGACAACGTGGTGACGGCGGCGCAGCCCTCTCAGGTGAGGCGACAACATGGTGACGGCGCGCAGCTTCTCAGGTGAGGCGACAACGTGGTGACGGCGGCGCAGCCCTCTCAGGTGAGGCGACAACGTGGTGACGGCGGCTCAGCCCTCTCAGGTGAGGCGACAACGTGGTGACGGCGGCGCAGCCCTCTCAGGTGAGGCGACAACGTGGTGACGGCGGCACAGCCCTCTCAGGTGAGGCGACAACATGGTGACGGCGGCGCAGCCCTCTCAGGTGAGGCGACAACATGGTACGGGGGCCTCTCAGGTGAGGCGACAACATGGTGACGGCGGCACTGCCCTCTCAGGTGAGGCGACAACATGGTGACGGCGGCGCAGCCCTCTCAGGTGAGGCGACAACGTGGTGACGGCGGCGCAGCCCTCTCAGGTGAGGCGACAACGTGGTGACGGCGGCGCAGCCCTCTCAGGTGAGGCGACAACAGGTGAGGCAGGTGAGGCGACAACGTGGTGACGGCGGCGCAGCCCTCTCAGGTGAGGCGACAACGTGGTGACGGCGACAACATGGTGACGGCCCGCCTCTCAGGTGAGGCGACAACATGGTGACGGCGGCGCAGCCCTCTCAGGTGAGGCGACAACGTGGTGACGGCGGCGCAGCCCTCTCAGGTGAGGCGACAACGTGGTGACGGCGGCGCAGCCCTCTCAGGTGAGGCGACAACGTGGTGGCGGCGGCCCTTTGGGGTGAGGCGACAACGTGGTGACGGCGGCGCAGCCCTCTCAGGTGAGGCGACAACGTGGTGACGGCGGCGCAGCCCTCTCAGGTGAGGCGACAACGTGGTGACGGCGGCGCAGCCCTCTCAGGTGAGGCGACAACGTGGTGACGGCGGCGCAGCCCTCTCAGGTGAGGCGACAACGTGGTGACGCCAGCCACAGGTGAGGCGACAACGTGGTGACGGCGGCGCAGCCCTCTCAGGTGAGGCGACAACGTGGTGAGGCGGCGCGCCCTCTCAGGTGGGGGAAGGTGACGGCGGCGCAGCCCCTAGGGGTGAGGCGACAACTTGGTAGGTGAGGCGCAACTGGCGGCGGCGCTCTCAGGTGAGGCGACAACGTGGTGACGGCGGCTCAGCCCTCTCGGGTGAGGCGATACGGCAGGCGCGGCCACAGTCTGCGCCGCAGGTGGGCTGGCACCGAAGACTCCGCAGGTGAGGCCACACCGAACACGTCCACAGCCCCTGCAAGTGGGGTGACAACGCAGACTCCGCAGGTGAGGTAATACCGAACACGTCCACAGCCCCTGCAAGTGGGGTGACAACGCAGACTCTGCAGGTGAGGCCACACCGAACACGTCCACAGCCCCTGCAAGTGGGGTGACAACGCAGACTCTGCAGGTGAGGCCACACCGACCACGTCCACAGCCCCTGCAAGTGGGGTGACAACGCAGACTCTGCAGGTGAGGCCACACCGACCACGTCCACAGCCCCTGCAAGTGGGGTGACAACGCAGACTCTGCAGGTGAGGAAATACCGAACACGTCCACAGCCCCCGCAAGTGGGGTGACAACGCAGACTCTGCAGGTGAGGCTACAGAAGAACAGACATGATGAACGAAACACCAACTTTCAGACATCCACGAAGTAATCGAGTAGAAAAAGGGCCACTATCAGCGAATATCCGAGGGAAATAACCGGAAATAACCTATGGTAAATTGGGCATCAGAAATATACAATTAGTTGATGGAAATAGACCACCAGAAACAGACCTTGTGGCATTGTGGCAATGTCTTCGTTGGAAACATGTCGGGGGGGGGGAAATCGATGAGTTTGTAATCCTCCCAATGCGAGGTAAATTCGCCCAGTTCAAAGCTACGCCGAACGAGTCTTCACTGGCGGGCGTCCGTCTTGCCCCATACTTCTCCATGACCACCTACCTGGATGTCCTGCCTCCGCGTCGGTGGCGACGCTGACCGATCGGCCGCCGCGTCGGCGTCGATGCCGACGTTGACAGGTGCGCCAGCTGTTGCGGTTCGAGATCGCCGACATCACCGAGCGCAAGTACGCCAGCGGCAGCTACGACGTCATCTACAGTCGGGAGACGCTGCTGCAGGTGGCCGACAAGCGGCCCGTGCTGGCCAAGATGTGGCGCTGGCTGCGGCCGGGCGGCGCGCTGCTCATTACCGACTACTGCCGGGCGGACGGACAGCTCGACAGGGAGTTCACCGAGTACAGGTCCAACAGGGGTGAGTGGCGTGCCGCCCCCCCCCCGCTCCGGCTCATCAGCGCACAGTGTGGGTGCCGGTCGCTGGCCGTGCGCTGGTGGCGGCAAGTGCTGGCGCGTAGGTGCCAGTCGGGGGACGATCGAGAGATTTTCATGCGGTGAACGTTTCGTCGCAGGGGTCCCTTCGGCGGAGAAAACATCGCTGAATGTCTGCACTGCGCCGACCTGGCGTGTCACCTGATGACAGTCTGTAGTGTACTGACCTGTCATCTGATGACAGTCTGCAGAGTACTGACATGACGTGTCACCTGATGGCAGTGTGCAGAGTACTGACATGGCGTGTCACCTGATGACAGTCTGCAGTGTACTGACCTGTCACTTGATGACAGTCTGTAACGTACTGACATGACGTGTCACCTGATGACAGCCTGCAGTGTACCGACCTGTCATCTGATGGCAGTCTGTAACGTACTGACATGAAGTGTCACCTGGTGACAGTCTGCAGAGTACTGACATGACCTGTCACCTGATGGCAGTATGCAGAGTACTGACATGACATGTCACCCACCTGACGCGGGTCTGCATTGCTTTAACCTGGCGTATCATCCGATGACAGTCTGTAAAAATTATTAATTATTCGTAATATAGGGTGGAGTATGCCACTTTTTGACCACTGAATAGGCATCCTTTCCAAGGGAATATCGATGTCGTGCTTGTTCATGTGTGCTAATGAAGTCTCCACGACACGTTTCTGAGTAATTAGTTTCTAAGTATCATGCTTATACTCACCATTACGGATTGTGATACACAAGCGTCTCGTAAAACAATTACAGATCTATCTACTCTATATGATGTGGTCCGTTTAGCAATGTCATCTGCTGATGCCATGGTATTGCAATCGTTCTCGTTAGCATAGGTGCCTGTATGTTTGGTGTCACACAAATTACACAAAAACGTGCACCTATGAGTGCATTATTAGCTCAAAATTTAGCTTCAAGAACTGAAACGATATTTTAATTGGAACACCTCCATGACAAATTTCGACATCCACTGTATTCGTATCGACATCCCACAACTAACGAAAAACCAGCATTTCAACACTGGTCTGTAATGTGATGACCTGACGTGTCATTTGATGACAGTGCAGTGTGCCGATGTGCCCGTGATGACCGTCTGGTGTACAGAGACACGTCGCCTGATGCCAGTCTGCGCGGTACACTGACACACCCACCTGACGATGCAGCCTACAACATGTTGACGCTCGCCGAGTACGGCCGCCTGCTGGAGGAGGCCGGCTTCTGCCAGGTCCAGGCGCACGACCAGTCGGACTCCTTCCTCGCCATCCTGCAGCACGAGGTGGACCGCTTCCGGTCGCAGCGGCACCGCTTCGTCGCGGTGAGCAACGCTGGAGCTGGACGGCGGGCCGCGTGGTCGGACTGGTGGAACTGCTGCTGCCTAGGCTGCCGCTCCCCCAAGCCGTGCAGTGCAGACGCCGTGCTGCGGTGTCGGTGTGTGTAGCAGCTCCCCTCAGAGTGCGCCACGCCCCATCCCTGACGGCATGTGTAGCAGCTCCCCTGAGTGCACCACGCCCCATCCCTGACGGCATGTGCAGCAGCTCCCCTCAGAGTGCACCACGCCCCATCCCTGACGGCATGTGTAGCAGCTCCCCTCAGAGTGCACCACGCCCCATCCCTGACGGCATGTGCAGCAGCTCCCCTCAGAGTGCACCACGCCCCATCCCTGACGGCATGTGTAGCAGCTCCCCTCAGAGTGCGCCACACCACATCCCTGACGGCATGTGTAGCAGCTCCCCTCAGAGTGCACCACGCCCCATCCCTGATGGCATGTGTAGCAGCTCCCCTCAGAGTGCGCCACACCACATCCCTGACGGCATGTGTAGCAGCTCCCCTCAGAGTGCGCCACGCCCCATCCCTGACGGCATGTGTAGCAGCTCCTCTCAAAGTGCACCACGCCCCATCCCTGACGGCATGTGTAGCAGCTCTCCTCAGAGTGCACCACGCCCCATCCCTGACGGCATGTGTAGCAGCTCTCCTCAGAGTGCACCACGCCCCAACCCTGACGGAATGTGTGGCGTGGGCTCTCAAGTGGCTGCGTGGTGCATGCTCCGTCTCTGACGCTGGCGTCGGTATGTGTAGCAGGAGCTCTCCTCGGGTGGCTGTTGTTGCGTATTGCTCATCACTGACGGTGTATGCGTGGCAGGAGCTATCCTCGAGTGGCTGTTGTTGCGTATTGCTCATCATTGACGGTGTATGCGTGGCAGGAGCTTTCCTCGGGTGGCTGTTGTTGCGTATTGCTCATCACTGACGGTGTATGCGTGGCAGGAGCTATCCTCGAGTGGTTGCTTGGTGTATGCCCCATCTTTGACGGTGTATGTGACATGAGTTCTCTTCGAGTGGCTGTGCAGTGTAGGCCACACCCCCGACTGTGTGACAGCAGGAGTTCTCTTCGAGTGGCTGTGCAGTGTAAGCCCCATCCTTGACTGTGTGACAGCGGGACTTCTCTTCGAGTGGCTGTGCAGTGCACGCCCCATCCCTGACTGTTTGTGCGGCAGGAGTTCTCCGAGGCAGACTTCGAGGACATGGTGACTGGCTGGGAGCAGAAGATCAGTCGTGTCACAGACGGCTGCCAGGCTTGGGGACTGCTCCGCGCCCTGAAGCCCGTCGAGCCCGCGGCCAGCAGTCAATAGAGCTCGGATCGGCATCTACTGTAGACCAATTGCCGCACAGTATGCAAAATATAATCCATGTTTCAAAGTGTAGGCACAAGCCAGTGCTCTCGTGTGGAAAACAGTTCCGACATGTTTAGGGTAGGATTTTGTCGATAGATTTCAGCCTGATCAAGCACAAAGACCTTTCCATGCGCGCAGAAGTCTCCAGAGCAGCATTGTGAAAAAAGTGGAATTCAGTTTAAGCGTTTCAGACGTCGGCGTAGAGTTGGAAGATGCAAATGCAACACAATATATCACATAATTTTACTATAATAAAAATAATGTGACCCTTTAATCCAGGAGAGTTCGAATGTCACCAAGGGCAGGTTGCTTACTCAACGTATTCGCTTGTTTTCGTACTGCATTGATCGAACAACCACTCCGCATGATGAAATGTGTATGGCAATACAATAATGACGTGGGATCCAAGCGAACGTCATTTCCCGGGTTAACCTAGCGCAGTCATTAAGAGCATGACAGGGGGTGTGGTGCTGTTACGTGTTGTAATGTGATTATATTTACGTATAAATGGTGAGTTCAAGACAAACGTGTTTGCTACACCACTACACTGAAAACCATGGAACATTCTGTGAAATAAAAAGAAGAATCAATTAAAAATCAATTAAATCAGTATTCCCCCCGAATACTGAGAAATCTGCACAAGGCAAGAGTCGAATCAGGAACATCGTTGCAAAAGACCACATTGGAGTTATAGCATACGCACTCGCAAAATGGCCTTCTCCAAGTTACTTGATCCAGCACCCCTGCACCAGCGCATTGGACACGGGAAATCCGCGGCCGTCAGGTGCAGCGTTGCTCGAGCTACGCGATATCAGAAACTCGGCTCTGCTGCCCCGCATTAATAAAGATGCCGCGAAGCGCAGCCTTCAGTATCGGGCGGTCAGCACGTAGAATAAGAGGGCTGATGCTCAGGGGCGTATTTGATGGCATCTTTCGTCATTTTATCTTTTTCCATTGACGTTTTGTGTTATTTAGAGTTCTTCATAATTCGAGTTTCTCTTTTGTGATTAACCATGCATTGACGCGAGTGCTGAAAAGCCATGAATATGGAGAACTCAATATACGACTATGACCTGACTGCACAGTCGCATATGTCCGTCTGCGAGCGAGGGGAGTAGTCACACTGCCATTTATCGTGTGCTTATTGGGCGTTTCACGACGCACTTTACGCACGATCATGGCCTACGACGACGCTCACACAGTTTTGCCAGTAGGCCGCGAGATCGAGAAATGTCCTGAGCGGTGCGAGTGTCGAATCCGGGACTTTTGATACCCGGGGCTCAACACCCTCACCACTCGGCCATTCCCGACCCCACAACGCCGCCGTTTTGCGAGACCGGGCACCGCGAGTGTCGCATTGGCTGGGGCGCGTGCTGCACTTGTTGCCAAGCCGATAATGGGCATGACGTGGCCGGGTCTGGCTAGCTGTGCACCCAGATGCTAGTCGCACACTTGGGTGGAATGAGGCCACCGCAACAGTTGGAGGAAACCTTGAACATGATACTACCGTTGCGTTCAATCCGCACGTGTGCTGCTCAGTATCCCATGGGAATGTGATATGTAAACGGCATGAAGGCGGAAGCAGAGGCGCTGTCGTCGGTACTCTGGAGGCCATATATACAGGACGATTGTTCGACTGCTCCATTAACGAGTCGAACTCGAGCGCCGTGGTTGTGCACAGCATTCGCACACGCACACTGGTTACCTAAACGTAGACACGTATACTGGGGGTGTGGGTGGGGCCGCCAGGGCCGCGTCCCCCCCCCCTTCTTCCGGGCTTCTCAAATGGAGAGGCGCCTGTATCCCAACGGGCGCGACCTGCATCACGAGTTGGTGTTCTATGCTTCCGCACGACCAGTCCCCCACTTCCGGCACAATTCCAGATTTACAAAGCGGCGAGATCGACTCACCATCTAGCCTCGAGGCGTACGTACCCGAACAAATTTGGAATCGCTAAAGACCTGCTCAATTGTCTTGGAGCCCAGGATAAACGACACCCGCAAGCCCGACACGCGGCTACCTAGTTCATACAGGATGAGCCAACGTGTGAGAGCGACGTTGAGCAGCGCACCGCCGTGTCGCGACAGGTACAGTATGCTGGCAGGCGTTGGTGCGCGCATCGCGCCACAGCGCCGCCGTGATGGCATGCCTCCTGCACAGGAGACCGGATTCAACATGACCCATGGACGGACATTTCCAGCCCCAGATGCTCTGCATGTAAACACGCGCCAGAGGCCAGGCTCCATCCTTGTATTCCAGCTTCAAATGTGTCATTTGAATGCAGAGTAATCGCGTGTAGCACTTGGTACAGCTGGTCGACCGGGTAGTGAACAGTCACACGCCAAGGACAATACCGAGCAGTTACGGTACTTGGCACAGTAGAGTATCGGGGCAACCGCGTCACGGGACACCAGGCCGAAGAGTCGGCTCACAAGTGTTGTTCAATAGAGCATCACGAATACGGGCAGCAGCGCGCTACTGAACACTTCCCGGCGGCACCGCGCCTAGTGACGCCTGCACAGAGTCTGGGACGGCACACCGCGCCGGAGACGCCATCTCACCTCAGTGCCGGAGCGGGTCAGTCGAGGGCGCTGCCACCGGGGGAAGTTCCTGAGTGCAGGGGAACGCCACATGTAGGGTGGCTCAGTTGGGGGGGGGGACTACCACAGCAGGGATTCCTCGGTGGAGGGCTGTGCGATGAGTGACTCGGACGTGTTTAGCTACATGAGGGATTCCTCGGTGGAGAACTACGCGACGTAAGAGGTGGCCAGTACGTGTTTAGCCACAGGAGGGATTCCTCGGTGGAGCTACGCGACAGAAGAGGTAGCCAGTACGTGCTTGCATTGATGACTAACTTGCATTGATTCACCGTACAAAAGCTCCCATACAGGAATATGCTTGAAAGGGAGCTTCGGAAATATGTGGAACTAGCTGAGTAGCGATAACGTTAGGGTCTGGGTGGCGGGGGCACTTTCCCAGCCACACGAAAGAGTTCAATATTTTAATGTTTTAATGGTGGAACAGACGTTCCGACCGGCAGGCTCGATGCACAAGAGGCAATTGCACCAGTAATGATCGAGAAGGTAGCCAAACCTTCTCAATTACAGGGATTGGTTGGCAGTTAGGCTATTGGACTCGGGGTGCGTCAACTGCATTGGCTTTGCAACTTAGCTAAAGCCGAATAGAGGAAAAAGTTTCTCCACTGAAAAAGGGAAGGTTCAAACAGTAGTAGGAGAGGTAATTGAAACCCGTGGTGCAGAAGGGGGGGGGGGGCAGGAAGGTGAGTAGGATAAGAGGATCCATAATTAAAGTGCAGTTAATCCTCTAATAGAAGTAACTTAAGCGGTGGCGAAATGGGTGGCTGCGGCAGTGGTGGAAGAGTTCACCGAGCCAGCTGTACAGAAGCCAGTCGGTTCAGTGGTGGAAGAGCTGGCTGCGGTAGCAGTAGTGGAAGAGTTCGCCGAGCCAGCTGTACAGGAGCCAGTCAGTTCAGTGGTGGAAGAGCCGGGTAGACGTGTGCACCATGGTGATGCCGTAAGTGTCGGCGGCGGCCACCACCGCCGCATCGTTGACAGAGCCGGCCGGCGCGGCCACATAGTCTGCTCCAGACTGAAACGGCATGCCGATCACGCGTCAATACCCGTACCGACTGAAACGGCACACCGGTCACACGTCAATACCCTGTACCGACTGAAACGGCACACCAGTCATCAGCATCAATACCTGTACCGATTGAAACGGCACACCGGTCACATGTCAATACCTGTACCGATTGAAACGGCACGCCGGTCACACATCAATACCCGTACCATCTGAAACGGCACACCAGTCACGCATCAATACCCGTACCGACTGAAACGGCACACCGGTCACATGTCAATACCCGTACCAACGGAAACGGCACACCGGTCACATATCAATACCTGTACCAACTGAAACGGCACACCCATCGCAACACCCATACAGACTGAAATGGCATATCCGTCATGTCAACACCCATGACAGCTAAAATGGCACGCTCGCCACAACACCCGTACGGACTGAAACGGCACATCAGTCATGTCAAGACCCCCGTACAGACGAACTGAACGCCAAGAACGTCAACAAACGTACAGATTGAAACAGCCAGTTGGCACAGCGCAGGTTACGCTCGTCATCTAACCCTGGCACAGACTGAGATGGTACACCGGTCACGTCAATGCCTGTACTGGATAGTGAGATATTACAATACATGATTTGTGCGTAGTCCGCCTTGCATCACCTGCCACTAGTGGTTTGCCTTCAGGTATATGCTAACTGGACATGTTGAGTAGCTACGTATTCAGCTTGCGCGTGTGGTAGGGAGCCAGCTCAATATCAGCTCAATACACATCATGCGAACTTCATTTGTGAATAATTGGCAGTGATGTAGTTCCACTTTCTGTAGTCCTAAAATAGCAATATAATTATTGTAGCGTACGTATAGAAAGGCTGGTTGTGGGGACACAACTAATAAATTTAGTCCCTACTCTCCCCAATCATGCCGCGACAGGAAATCATACCGAGCCCGGCCTCGACCAGCGCCGACCTGTCTCACAGCTTACGTAGGCATTGCCGCCAGCCGCCGTCGAGGTCGAAGGCTATTATTCCCATCCCCATTCCGGGAAGGCATAGCTATTTGACACCCTGGTACCGCCGCTGTCTGACGACGCGGCCTGCAATGAGATCATGCCTTCTGACGGATGATGAAATGCCAGTGGCTGATGTGACAGTCAGTGGATCTCGCCATTGTGTCGACCCGGCGCTGTGACGCCAGGCCGCGGCGCGGTGCTGCCGAAACATGCGGGATCAGCAGTGGTTCCCACGAGGCGGTCGAGGTTATTCTGGTCTGATGGAACGTCTCTGATGCCAGAGACGGCGCGACCCGCCAAGGCTGCAGTTGAGTTCATTGGGGACGCGCATTGTTCTCGATGGTTCAGATCCGAGCGTCCGATGCTCTCGCGTGAGATGTGCCGTGAACTAGGTGACGTGATTAGCCAATGGCGCGGCATTGGACGGCCGGGCGGTGGCCATGATGTTTAGCTCGTGGAGCGCAGAGAGATCGCTCCAACACTAATCACTGGGGCTTGTGCCCGAACGGTCGTCACCGGGACGCGTCACCGAGTGGTTGTCAACGGCGGCTGCCCGCCGTCGGCCAGCCGCCAGGGCTCACCACTCCGAGGTACGTCTGGAACTCTGCCTGACAATCGCTGTGTGACCGTCCAGATGTAGTCCTTTGAGATGAGAGATAACATCGTTGAAGAGCGGTAAGAATCTAAGCTAGAGATCGTATGTGTTGTATCTGTTGGCACTGCTGCCTCGTTGAATGTTTGAACGCTGGAACTACTTGATAAGAAAATGCGACAGAGATGTATGAAGCGAGCACTAATATGTATGATGACTAATGAGTGGTGGTATATCAAGGTGGCGAATGGCCTGGTGAGTCGTCTGCCAAGCAGTTGAAGTTGTCTGCTGCTAAATAGCATATTGTACTGATTTGACTATCACGCTGCACTATTGAAGTCTGAAAAAGGATGACCATTTATTTGCAACCAAAATATACAATATAAAAGTGCTGGATTTGAGGTGCATGTCAAGATGTTTGAATCGAAGCTCTGAGATTGAGACACGGAGCCATTTAATTTATACCCGGGGAAAATCGCAAACGCTGAGGTCTAACTAATACTATCACTGTGCCCAAGGAAGTTTGCCACACACAAGGGTGTAAAAATGTCTGATAATCTCTGGGGAGCAAAACTTCCCCGCCTACGTACTTTGAAGACCTTTGTTACTTTGACAACCTAATTTCTAGCACTAATGGCGTGTAATTCTTAGTCCAGGAATATGCTGCCATCACTTTTCTAGTAGAGCAAATGAGGATGCTACAAATGAGGGGATACTAGTCCAGTAATCCAATCGGACCATGGTTTTAGGTGCAATAGATTTGCAATGGCTCAATTCAATTGTATTAATTTTTTTACTTCGCTTACATTTCTGAAAGATTTATATTTCCAAATTACTGACATTGTGAATTGGAATCTTCGTTTGTATATCTAATTGCGCACAAACCAGACGAGACTTGGAACCAGACTACGGTTGAGTTTATGTTTAGATATCCTTGATCTCGAGATGAAAATGTTCGGGTAATTCAATTCCGGGCTAATTTTCTTCAACTTTCATGAATAAACTTTCATACTTATCCAGCGAGTGCTTAGCATGCGACACACAGGCAGTTAACCTACAGCCATGGCCAAACAGTACCATTCAACCTTGCAGCGAGTAAAAGGGAGATACTGATTTCCCGGAGGGTAATGTTCGGGGCGTAAAAATCCGGGAAGAGCATGTTTTTCCAGCCCTGTTTCGGGGACAGTCATTAAAAATAATTGCTATATGCCCGTCACTTCCCGAGCAATGCCACATTTGTGGGGCACGATTGCAATCCAAGAATTGGATTGCTACTGTGACTATGTAGTGTCCATGTTGAAATTATACCGCACCTTAGTCCTAGCACAGAAGTACAACCAATGATCATCCGTGCTTGAACGCACTTTGAATGCCCTGCAGATGTTCAGATGGCGGAGAGATATTGTGAAACGCAACCTAGGATCCGACGTGCAAGGCGCCTGGTAAGACCTCAGCACCTGAAGGGACAGTCATCTGCGTAACCTCGTGACCTGCTGACGTCACCTGATGACGTGCGACATCACCGCCTGACGTGCGACATAACCGGACCGCATGCAGCCTCACCTGACGCGCGCGGTGCACGTTGTCGGCGAACGGGAAGAACGCGTCCGAGCTGACGGCCACGCCGCGCAGCTGCGCCACCCACGCCGCCCGCTGCTCGTCCGTCAGCGGCGCCGGTGGCTCCTCCAGCAGGCTCGTCAGCTCCTCGGCCGCCATGTCCTTGCCGACGGTGCCGCCGACCACGTTGTCGATGACGTTGGAGCGCTGGGCGCGGCTGGCGGCCGCCGTGAACTTGAGGCCGAGCACGGCCGGGTGGCGGCGCAGCCACCAGTTGTCCGCCTTCTGGCCGGCCAGCCGCGTGCAGTGGATGCGCGACTGCTGGCCGGCGCCGATGCCGATCACCTGGCCGTCGCGCGCGTAGCACACGCTGTTGGACTGCGTGTACTTGAGAGCCACCGACGCCACGGTCAGGTCGCGCACCGCGGCTCGAAGAGCCACCGAGACAGCCACGGCCAGGCGCGGGCACCAGGGAGCGGGGCCACCAGGCCGAAAAAGGGAAGCCAGGAAAAATTCGCAAAGGGAGGGCAGCTGAGGAGGCGGCTCGCGTCAGACGAGGAACACCCGGATCAGACAGCGAGACAGCCAGGGTCAGACAGCGGGGCCACCAGGGCAAGACAGCGGGGCCACCAGGGCCAGACAGCGAAGCCAAGGACAGGTCACGCAAGGCTGACTCGGGCAGCTGAGGGGGCAGCTCGTGTCATGCAACGAACATCCGGGCCAGACAGCGAGACTACCAGGGCAAGACAGCGGGGCCGCGAGAGCCGAACAGCGAGACCACCAGAGCCAAGCGGAATACTTCGGGGTACTACCAGAGTCAGACGGGTAGTTGTTCGGTCAGCTCCACGAGAAGTAGAGCTGCCAGTTAGTGGTCAGGCACAGTCAGTTGGTGGTCAGGAACGGTCAGTTGGTGGTCAGGAACGGTCAGTTGGTGGTCAGGATCGGTCAGTTGGTGGTCAGGAACGGTCAGTTGGTGGTCAGGAACGGTCAGTTGGTGGTCAGGAACGGTCAGTTGGTGGTCGGGAACGGTCAGTTGGTGGTCGGGAACGGTCAGTTGGTGGTCAGGAACGGTCAGTTGGTGGTCCGGAACTGTCAGTTGGTGGTCAGGAACGGTCAGTTGGTGGTCAGGAACGGTCAGTTGGATTCGTGGAGCAATCAGTATACGACCGATGTTGATCGACAAGCTCATGCCCGACTTCGTGTCGCAGATCTGTGTCTGCGCCGACACGGATCTATGGAGGTGAGGCTATTGATGGATCACCAGGCCAGATGATCACCAGTAGCGTCAATGGTAAAGGCGCTTGAAAGGTCAGAAGGCAACGGACAGTGCAACTTAATACGATGCGTCCGTCCACAGGTAGTAGGGCAGGGTGCATAGTCTGCATAGTCTGCATAATCTGCATCCGTCCACCGTGCAGGGCGCATAGTCTGCATAACGGCGAGATGTGGTGGTACCTCCTTGTTGGCCGACACGATGTTGTCCAGCATCTGCGGGCCGATGGAGGCCGTATTGCGCGCCTGCACCAGACGGAGCCCAAACACCGTCCTGGTCTCCAGTGGAGACGGCTCGTACTGCGGGTCAATCTGCCAGACACCAGAGGTCCGGTCACTCAGGCTTCACAACACGATGTTAGAACACCTTGCATACCAATTATCCATTATTATATACCTAGTCCTAGTAGTATGAAGTAATTGGCGCATTACTTCATTCCAAAACATAATCCCGCCTCCCACAAAAATTAAGAATAACAAGCAATGGGTGTGATAACTAAATTCCATTCAAGCACTCCCCATAATTAGATGACATAAAAGAGGGCGAGGTACCTGCAGAATGCAGTATTTTCCGGACTTCTTTTTCTTGAGTATCTGCAGAGCCTCGTCCGTGTAACCAGGGGCGATCACGCCATCAGACACCTGATGACACGAATCCGGCGTCAAACATGCCACGGCCCATGGCCGTAACGTGACGGATCCAGGGCGGCTACACAACGTATACCAGGACGCCACACAAGGATGCAGGGTAATAAATGCCACTGATCCATATTCGCATACACCATGGATCTAGGCGTCGGCACCGATCCTGAAGCAGGAGACGCCATACCCACCGTCGTACTTCGTTACAGCAGCAGCCCTGGCCACGTCAGACTCATAGCTCTTGCAAGGTGTTCTATATACCCCACTCAAGCAATATTCTACACAGTAATATTTTACAATAAGTAAGCTTCTAAACAGGGACCCAGGGCTTGAATAATGAAGCCACATGCTTCTGTTCACTTCATGATTCGAGATGAGCCATCGCAAAGCTATCATCCCATGAAGAGCGTCATTGAAAACCTGCAGGGCCAACCTGAATTGCTCGTCTCAGCCGAACAATTCACGATGAACGGTCCTGCGGGCCCGATAAGACCCTATTCAGAGTTTGGGCGAGGGTCGATAAGGCGAATAAAGTTCCTCGGCCTTCGATACCACCAGTCATTAAAGCTTTACAGAGGTTCTCAATAGTGATGTTAAAGCAGAATCTATTGGCTGGAAATCCGAAAGTGGATGTTTGTATTATACGTGTCCGAAATGCCGATTATTTAGGTTTTTCGGCACCGGAATAGCATATAACACGGAACAAAGGAATACAACTCTAAAGAAGCGAAGACTCATACAGAGTCCGCCACGCACCCTACTGAGGAGTCTGGCTGCTACTCACCTCCCTACTGAGCAGTCGGACTGTGGACTCGTCACACGCCTCTGAGAGAGACATACAGAGTCTGCCACACACCCTACTGAGGAGTCTGGCAGTCACACCCACCTCCCTACTGAGGAGTCTGGCAGTCGCACTCACCTCCCTGAGGAGTCTGGCAGTCGCACTCACCTCCCTGAGGAGTCTGGCAGTCGCAGTCGCACTCACCTCCCTGACGAGTCTGGCAGTCGCAGTCGCACTCACCTCCCTGACGAGTCTGGCAGTCGCAGTCGCACTCACCTCCCTGAGGAGTCTGGCAGTCGCACTCACCTCCCTGAGGAGTCTGGCAGTCGCACTCACCTCCCTGAGGAGTCTGGCAGTCGCACTCACCTCCCTGAGGAGTCTGGCAGTCGCACTCACCTCCCTGAGGAGTCTGGCAGTCGCACTCACCTCCCTGAGGAGTCTGGCAGTCGTACCTACCTCCCTGCTGAGGAGTTTGGCTGCTACTCACTTCCCTACTGAGGAGTCTGGCAGTCGCACTCACCTCCCTGAGGAGTCTGGCAGTCACACTCACCTCCCTGAAGAGTCTGGCAGTCACACTCACCTCCCTACTGAGCAGTCGGGCCGTGGGCTCGTCACACGTCTCCGAGAGAGACACGAAGTCGCCGAAGGACGACATGCGGTCGGCGCCGCGGGCGCGGGCGTACGCCGCCGCCAGGGGGGTCAGCCTGTCGGCCACGTCAGCCACCATGCACACCTTAGCCTGCCAACACAACATCGGTCAATGTGCATACGACAGTGAGATGCCTCGTGCGTTCCGGGCGTACGCCGCCGCCAGGGGGGTCAGCCGGTCGGCCACGTCAGCCACCATGCACACCTTAGCCTGCGAACACGACATCGGTTATCGTGCATACGACAGTGAGATGCCTCGTGCGTTCCGGGGGTACGCCGCCGCCAGGGGGGGTCAGCCTGTCGGCCACGTCAGCCACCATGCACACCTTGGCCTGCCAACACGACATCGGTTATCGTGCATACGACAGCGAGACGCCGCGGGCGCGGGCGTACGCCGCCGCCAGGGGGGTCAGCCTGTCGGCCACGTCAGCCACCATGCACACCTTAGCCTGCCAACACGACATCGGTCAATGTGCATACGACAGTGAGATGCCTCGTGCGTTCCGGGCGTACGCCACCGCCAGGGGGTCAGGGTGTCCGCTACGTCAGCCACCATGTACACCTCGGCCAGTGAACACGACATCGCTCAATGTGCATACGACAGCGAGTATACCTCACGCGTTCGCCCGATGCACATGTCTTCTCATCGCACGATGATGTCTGCATCAGAAAGGCGACCCCCCGGGACGAGTTGGAGAAGCCAATATGGGAAGATGGTGGTGGATTGGAGTTTAGGGGCGCGTCGACATCTATGGTCATTTTGCGCCCATCAATATGGGAAGAGCCGAGCGTGTACTTTGGTATTTGTGGGCCCCTGGATGGTAGGGGCCGCAGGGTTGTCCAATGTATCACCGAGCCAATGAACAGGAGGGAGGAGCAGGTCAGCCTATATGCCGTGACGAACCAGCAGTCACAGGGCACCAAATTGGAGGCGGTGACCAGGGACCCAGTGATGACGGAGCGTCCAGAAACGGTCAGAAATATTGGGTACCGGCGGCAAAGACCCGACAACGGTTACACAGATACGAGCAGTTGTTGTGGATTATGGGCGCATCGACTGCGTAGGTCATATGGCGCCCATAACTCAGGTATTTACACATAGAAGCGTGTGAACGCCACTTTCGGCAACGAGTTATAAGACGATGTCGAATCTGCTCATAATAAAACTGATACTAGTCACGTCTGCATCGGTATGTTAATGGCCGGTGTAAATCACAGACACGATCATAGAAACCCCTTTAAGATTAGGGACCTGTGGGAAATAGTCGGTGATTCGGAGTGATCCCAACCATGTTGGATCGGGTGTCAAGTCCTGAATACGAGTGAACTCGATGTTTGTCGAGAGACTTGGTTAGCTGGTTTGCTATTGGAATGTTACGACGCACAGCCTTGCCAAGTCGTCGGGGAAGATTTCATGGCGGTAGGTGGTGAAGGCAACACGGTTACCTGAGTGATGGTGGTCATCGGGAACCGAGACACGTCACCTTGTCAGGGGCGGTGGCGGCAAGTCGAGCTTCAACTCATGCACTATGTATGGTGAGATAACTTGGACAAACATGCATCCTTCCCGGCGGTGCCACCCGTGGTGGCTGCCGATTACGTTCGAGTGTTTCAACTAAATCTGACATCTCCATGCTTCCTTGATAGACTTCTTTTGATCGATAAATGTTCGCAATTGCCAATGGCGAGTCACTTTGATGGCCAAAGTGGATACCATCCAACTCGCAAATGATTGCCGGAACATCGCAGCCTCATCCCTCTCATTCGGTTCTCCAAGATGCGCCTGGGACCGATCTCGCTTCGTTGTTCCACATTGCTGTAGCATTCTGGTTTGGTCCGAAGTTTTCCGGACTTAATTATAGGTCGCACCCAAAAAGATATCGAAGCTTGATATCCGATAATTGACACGACACCTGTCACCAAACGACAGGCCGACTGACTTATGTCGCCGAGCGAGAGGTCGACCCACCTTTGTTCGCCGAGTAGCAGGCAGACTGACCTCTGTGTCGCCGGGCGACAGGTTGACTAACCTCTGTGTCGCCGGGTGACAGGTCGACTGACCTCTGTTGCCGAATGACAGGTCGACTGACCGTGTCGCTGAGTGACAGGCCGACTGACCTCCGTGTCACTGAGTGACAGGCCGACTGACCTCCGTGCCACTGAGTGACAGGCCGACTGACCTCCGTGTCACTGAGTGACAGGCCGACTGACCTCCGCGTCACTGAGTGACAGGCCGACTGACCTCCGCGTCACTGAGTGACAGGCCAACTGACCTCCGTGCCACTGAGTGACAGGCCGACTGACCTCCGTGCCACTGAGTGACAGGCCGACTGACCTCCGTGCCACTGAGTGACAGGCCGACTGACCTCCGTCTCGCTGAGTGGCAGGCCGATAGCAGCACCGGCCGGGCTGACATGCTTGAACGAGGCGGCGGCCGGCTGCTTCAGAGTTTCAGTCAGCTCCCGTACTAGCTGGTAGCCGTTCAGAGCATCCAGTAGGTTGATGAAGCCCGGCGAGCCATTCAGAACTGTGGACCAATCAACGGGTCGGGAGCGGGACTATGCTAGGAGTCAGATATCGCTAGGTGTAGGCAGCGGATAAGCTACACCTAGTGCATTTAAATTAGTTTTTCGTAGAGTAGAGGGCAGCTGGCCGAAAGATGTCAAAACTCCTGACAGTGTGGAAACAGTTCGACAACATGACAGGAAAAAGTGCGGGCAAAGGATGATATCGACATATGAACACTCATCTGCTGACACGACTGTGATGGTCATCGCATAATACTGATGAAATGAATGTTCCTCACCAGAGCGTTAAATAATCTATATGTTTGTGCTATCGCTGAATAATCGACCATCTGTATTCCTGTAGTCGAAGTCGAGAGCAAACTTGGCTCGGATGCGCCAAGCTATGAGTTTGCAGCTAGACGGACTCCATGCCAGGAAGTAGGACAACACGAAGAGGGGCAACAACCTGGAAGCGAAGTCGCCGCTGGCCAGTGAGGACGGCGATGGGAAGGCTACTGACCGGCAGGAACGGAGAGGGACAGCTACTGACCGGCAGGAACGGAGAGGGAAAGCTACTGACCGGCAGGAACGGAGAGGGACAGCTACTGACCGGCAGGAACGGAGAGGGAGAGCTACTGACCGGCAGGAACGGAGAGGGAAAGCTACTGACCGGCAGGAACGGAGAGGGAAGGCTACTGACCGGCAGGAACGGAGAGGGAAAGCTAATGACCGGCAGGAACGGAGAGGGAAAGCTACTGACCGGCAGGAACGGAGAGGGAAAGCTACTGACCGGCAGGAACGGAGAGGGAAAGCTACTGACCGGCAGGAACGGAGAGGGAAAGCTACTGACCGGCAGGAACGGAGAGGGAAAGCTACTGACCGGCAGGAACGGAGAGGGAAAGCTACTGACCGGCAGGAACGGAGAGGGAAAGCTACTGACCGGCAGGAACGGAGAGGGAAAGCTACTGACCGGCAGGAACGGAGAGGGAAAGCTACTGACCGGCAGGAACGGAGAGGGAAAGCTACTGACCGGCAGGAACGGAGAGGGAAAGCTAATGACCGGCAGGAACGGAGAGGGAAAGCTAATGACCGGCAGGAACGGAGAGGGAAAGCTAATGACCGGCAGGAACGGAGAGGGAAAGCTAATGACAGGCAGGAACGGAGAGGGAAAGCTAATGACCGGCAGGAACGGAGAGGGAATGCCATTGACCGGTGAGGACGAAGCCTCAGGTCAGGAGAGGCTCACTGACCTGTGAGAAAGGAGGGGAAGAGTTCCACTGACCAGCGAGGACGAGGGGAGAAATTCCACTAGTCAGCGAGAAGACGAGAGGAGGGGAGGGAAGGGAAGGGGTACTGATCCGCGAGGAAGAGCAGAGGGGATGAGAGGGCCGCCGACTAGTGAGGACGAGGAGGGGGAGGGGAGGGACACTGACTGGTGAAGACGAGGGGAGGGAAGATGAGTAGGTTGCTGATCGGGGAGGACGAGAGGATGGGAGGGGATGGGAGAGCCACTGACAGGTGAGGATGAGGATAAAGGAGTGGAGTGGAGGAGTGGAGTGGAGTGGAGTGGAGTGCCACTAGCCAGGGAGGACGAGGGGAGGGGATGGGAGATGAGGGGAGAGCCACTGACCAGTGAGGACGAGGAGAGGGGAGTGGAGGGAAGGTAACGGGAGAGCCGCTGACCGGTGAGGACGAGGAGAGGGGAGTGGAGGGAAGGTCAAGGGAGAGCCGCTGACCGGTGAGGACGAGGATAGGGGAGTGGAGGGAAGGTCAAGGGAGAGCCGCTGACCGGTGAGAGGCAGTCTGCCGTCCGGACTGTAGACGTAGGCCGGCTTCTGGTGCGGGTTCATGCCGTAGCGGAGAGTGAGCGACTGTCGCGGGTCGGGCAGGCTCTGGCACATGTACCCGGAGATGGCCTCGTCATAGTGCGCCGTGTGCAGGAACGCCTTCAGAGCGAGTCGCTCCCTGTCGACGACAGTCGGCAGAGCGTCAACGGCCAGTCGGCGCCAGCAGACATCGTCAAAACGTCACCAGAGATCGGGAAACCAGGAGAGATCCATGCAAAACAGTCGCGACGGCCAACAGCTGTCAGTACTGCCAAAACCGTCAACAGAGCTGCTGACGGTTTGTTGGCAGCCTGTCAACAACGATCGCCAAAGCAAACACCGCCGGCATGATCCTCTCGCAGATAGTCTACTGTCTGAGCTCTGACGACCTCACGTCACAGCTCAGAGTCGAGTGGGTCTGGTCTCAAAATGAAGAAAGGCGATGGAAAAATACACCTGCCGGTGTTCCGTATGCCCGACGGTACCCAATAAAGCGATTGCCTGCGATGAGATTTTGCAAACATCTCATCCCTTACCTGGAATTGGGTTTGAAGAGATGGTTTCGTATCACAATTCGTAATAGGAAGCATAAGCATGATACCTATACAGCGAGGCATGGTAAGTTCATAAATAGATAAGCACGATAACACTTCTTTGGGAAAGATGTCCATGCAACATCCAGTAAGTGTTAAATTCCACCCTATTTTACGGATAATTTATTACCGATTGGTCTGGAGTTGGACTGACCTGGTCTGGAGTTGGACTGACCTGGTCTGGAGTGTGACTGACCTGGTCTGGAGTGTGACTGACCTGGTCTGGAGTGTGACTGACCTGGTCTGGAGTGTGACTGACCTGGTCTGGAGTGTGACTGACCTGGTCTGGAGTGTGACTGACCTGGTCTGGAGTGACTGACCTGGTCTGGAGTGTGACTGACCAGGCCTGGGGTGGGACTGACCAGGCCTGGGGTGGGACTGAGCTGGCCTGGAGTGGGACTGACCTGGCCTGGGGTGGGACTGACCTGGCCAGGGGTGTGACTGACCTGGTCTGCAGCGACGTATCGCCATTTTCAGACTCCTTCAGCTCGGCCAGCAGTGCCGGGTAGTCGTCCGGATCGCACACGGCCGCCACACGGGCGTGGTTCTTGGCGGCAGCCCGCAGCAGGGTCACGCCGCCTGCCGGGTCACCACACCGCAGGTCAGGGTCACATCCAATGGCATAACAGAGGTCAGTGTCACACCATCTGCCACAATCACCACACCGCAGGTCAGGGTCACATCTGACATAACAGAGGTCAAGGTCACGCCGCCTGCCGGGTCATCACACCGCAGGTCAGGGTCACACCCACCGACGTCACAAAGGTCGCGGTCACGCCGCCTCAGTGATAATTATTCGTGAAATAGGGTGGAATATACCACTTTATGAACGCTCAATCGACATCCTTCAAGAAGTATCGACATCTTGCTCCATGGAACTCGAAGCTCGAAGTGCCAACACCATGAGCTCGAATTTGAGTCTGAAGCATCAAAAGTATTTTAAATTACACTAAGTCCATGGCAGATTTAGACATCCTATTGTGCTCGTTTCGATATTTCACCTAACGAAAAACCATTATTTTAACCCTGCGCCGCCTGCCGGGTCATCACACCGCAAGTCAGGGTCACGTCCACTGACATAAGAGGTCAGGACCATATCCACTGGAATAAACAAAGGTCAGTCATTCTGCCTCTTGTTGGCACACTTGGGGTCAGGGTTATACCGCCTCCTGGCTACTACATCAAAGGTCACTGTCACACTGCCTGCTGCGGTCAGGGTCACACGCCTACTGCGGTCGCACACCCGAAGCCAGGGTCACGTCACTCACCGGGGTTACACGCCAGAGGTCAGTCACATCACACACCGGGATCACACACTAGAGATCAGGATTACCACCTACCGGGGTCACCACACTGGAGGACAGGGTCACAACATCCGCCGCGTCAGGGCGAGACATACACAGTGACGCAACTGGGTATGTCTCGTAACTGGGTGCGGTAGGTGGCAAACAGATTTGAAGGGGGCCTAATCTACCCACATTTTTTAGATGACCGAATTTCGACCAGTTTCACTATATCCATAAAAAAATGTTGATGAAAATATTTGTGCACGTTAATTTTCCTGTGGAGAGGGACAAAACCATCAGCTTTCTTCAAGGCGTTTAAAAAACCCCGACGCTTTTTGGGACTCATTCGGTTTTTGTGGACCCTGTTGCTTTTGAGAGACCGTTGGACATCTGAAGGCCTCATTTGAAGGCGTGTTTGCTTAGTGTCACAGCGAGTTTTTTTTTGTTTTGACCACGCTGTTCTTTTTATGCGGGCCCGGCCTGATATTTAGGCTCTCATGGCGTATGTGTGGTCGAGGTGTGCTCAGAGCTTTTCCGGTGTGCTTTTTAGGCCCCACATGAAAGGTAAAGTTGAAACCAACTACCGAGGTCACCGTACGATGTCCCAATATCGGTTGAGAAGATGTGTTATTTTGTTAGAGAAGTTAATAAATGTTCAGCCAGAGGCCAGAATTCAATCATCAACGGGTTCAGTGTCGCACCATTTTCCGGGTTCATCATACCAGTGACCTGGTCCACACCACCTGGCAGGGTAAAAATATTGGTTTTGGGTTAGGTGCGAGATGTCGAAACGAGCACAGTAGGATGTAGAAATTTGAAATGAAATTAGTGTAATTTATAACGCTTTTGATGTTTTTCTACTCACATTTAAACCAATGTTAGGTCATTGGCTTTAAGACACATCGACCGTTGAGTCATGTAGTGTCGCCAATCACTCACGCCGATTGGTCGCTGGCGAAGAGTATCGACAGGGGCGACTCAAACGCACAACCTTTCGATTGTGAGACGAGCAACTTACCCCTAGACTGCTCGTCCCCTAATTTAAGCCAGTGGTTTAGGTATGTAGGACTGTGCCGTTATGATTTGTTTTTGGATTCGTAATTTAGGAAGAGCTATATTATGGGTTGAAAGAATGGTACCCGTTATTGTAGTTTAGGGGCGCATCGACTGCGAGGGTCATATAGCAAGAGAACGATACCTATGCTACAAACTGGTATTGTATGCCATATCACATCACAGATAATCGTTGAACCTGAAATTGTGTTGCGAAATGTTCGTGTATCACCATTCCTTATCGAGAGCACAAATATGATACTTTTAAACGACATTGTTAGAAAGGAAACACTAGGGCTTCATAAGAACGCATCAAGGATCAGGATGTCGATACTTCTTGGGCAAGGATGTTGATTGAGTGTTCATAGTGGTATATTCCACCCTATGTCACGAATAATTTATCACTGCCTGACGAGGTCACTACACCAGGTTAAGGGCCACGCCACCTATCAGGGTCGCCCCAGAGATTGCAGATTGCCACGGAAACGAACATGTTATACATAGGCAATGCTTCACAACATCAGTTTTGCCAGAGGCGTGTTACTCGCTTGGGATCGCTCACAACACCGCCTCGATTTCATGATAGGTGGAGGTGATTGGTTGTACGACGCACCGGGTGTTGGGCTACATGGCACCGCCAACCTCACGCAGACTGGACGTGGCAAAAAGAGTCTGTGCAGCGGCATGCGAGATTGGACCCCACAACCTTTCGGTTATGGAGCCCGACACCTTTCCGCCAGACTACTCGATCCCGATTTCAAGCTGGGCTTATTCACATTGCCTAGTCACAATCCCAGCATTCGATCGGGAATGGGCCAAGTAAGAGCCAACGTATATTGACACCGATTGCAATGCACGATCTGTTGCTCAGTGTCGTCTCCAATTCCCAGTCACTGTCATAGTTGCCCCCTCCCTCCCATCCCGACCAGGAAGATCGTGATACCGATATCCAATTACCACTCGATGTGGCAGCAGCAGCAGACATAGGCTCAGCCAGTCACAGTCTGGCAGCAGCACATACATATTTTTGATACAGCGCGTTCTCAACTTCAATGAATCTATTCACGGAACAAACATACATCGTTCAGGTAACATTCCCAAGTAGAGGCGCACCCAGGAACTGTCGCACCAAGTGGCGCGACCACGGAGCGACCAGCAGGGTGACAACGATTCCGCTGATAAAGGATTCGACTATACGCAACCGGTCGCCGAACCAGAGCCCCTGGAAATTCCGGCACTTTTCATGTCATGTTCGACTATTCCCAGGTTTATATTTTTATCGTTGTAGTTTTTAGTTCCTAAAGAGGAGGGACGATCCCCCTTTGGCGCGCCCATGTTTCAATTGGCAGAAGTCCCGACCACAGCCATCAATGCACACCTGTGCAGGACTGTGGGACGTGGGCGGTTCAGTGCCACTCACCGATGTCGATGTTCTCGACCGCCTCGGACACGGTGACGTCGGGCCGTGCCACGGTCTTCGAGAACGGGTAGAGGTTGCAGACCACCACGGCGATCATGCGGTAGCCCTGCTGGGCCAGGTCGCGCTGGTCGTCCGGCAGCAGTCGGCTGAGGATGCCTGCCGGTCCGCACAGCCGCAGTCAAGGCGCCGCTGGCGACGAGGTCGTCGAGGGTGACGAGGTCGTCGACACATAGCAGCAGAGTGGGAAACTTACTTTCCGGGTTTGGTGTCGGAGTGCAAACATATTTCTTCCGGAGTACATTTTCATGGACATATTTTTGTATGCATGGAATCTATTTGCCGGTAACAGACGGGAAAAGCATATGTACCTAGTCGGTACCTACGTAATATGCATAACTAATACACATCGTCATTTTTGGTCACATCAAGGCTTTTAAAAACAAAAGTGCACAATGGATGGCACCGAAAGACAAAATTCAGTCCTGATGATCACCTCAGCTTTGTCTCTCATAACTCACAGAACCAATGCGCTTTCCTTTCACTGTTGGCATCAGTACAAGGCTAGACAAATGAAAAACAAGCAAATAATTCACACTTCACTCTCAGCTCACAGCGCACACTTACCTACCTACGCAGCCAATTCCCTGCGCGACGAACCTAACAACACTACCTCACAGGCGACAGTCGGAAGCGATAGCGGTGCGCAAAGCAAGGGATCAGTCAAGGTCTTGTGTTTGCAGCATGACACTATTAAACATATGTTCCACGTTGCTAATGGTTATGACGTCATATAAAAAATACCTTGCACCGATTGGTTGAGAGATAGTTTTCAGAACAGAAAACGCTAACGAAGCAAGTTCCGATCGGCGGCCTCCGGGACACCGGAAGACGTCTCTTAAAACTGTAAATTTTTCCCACTATAGGGTGGATCGAAAGCAGGTTTCTGGAGGCGCACCGGCCGAGTTCGTAGCGACCGGAGGCCACTATTCAGTGTGCAGGCGTGAGGTTTGGCACGTTGTCGGCATTTCCGTTGGTTGTGGTTCGGTGTGGTGTGTTCGGATGTTGTCAGTGTTCTTGATGATACGAAAAGTGGCTGGTTTATTTGGTAATCGTAAGTAGAATAACATGTATGGTGGATGTTTTCTTCAGTCTTGCATTCGTTTTTTTAGTGGTATTGTTGTTCCTTCTGCATGATGGTGTCTGAGCACATGCGGAGCCCATTCTATCCGGTATGAGCCCAGAGTGCAAAAATGTTTTAAGAGATGAAATATCTAAAGAAGTGCCTTAATTCCCACCCTGCACAGCAGGGATCACGCCAAAGCGATCACGCCCAAGCGAACATGAAGCAAACTCATTGAAGGGAACACGGCAAACAACATAACAGAGAACACAGGAAGAAGCACAGCACGGAGCAGAAGAGAGCGCATACACCACGGAACACAGCGGGAAACAGCACATGGGGAATCGAGCGCAGCACAGCAGGAATCATCAGGGAGAGGGGACACAGCATGCAACCAGCACAAAGCCCCTTCTGGGGCGCTGGGCGAGCGAGGACCAGGCACGGGCAGTGATTCTGCCATGCTCCAGGCACATGATCTAGCACCACAGCGCGACAGGAAACTCGTGGACCGACCGCTGTCGCGGTCGCTTGGCGTTCAGTGAAGACGGGCACCTCGCCGCGCTCAAGCTTCGTGGAAGTGCAGGAATTCCAGAACCGATTAAAACCCATGTCGAGGGTGCGACACAATACATTGCATTTGGAACGAGTGCATTCGTATTTGGGACGAATGTTTCATATTTGGCAGAAGAGCCAGACTGCGGAAAGTGCCTCCACGCATGTGCACTCAAAGATCAAATTTAGCCGGAGTTGGCTGTGATATCGCCGAAATCAGACACATCTTACGAACATTGTGGTCATGTCTCCAAGAGCCACATGACCAAACCGTGAGGAAACCTCGAACGAACATTGGTGCCGCACCGAGACACGTTTTTCCCGTTCCGCAGCCCTCGGTCTCGGCTTACGCCGTATACGACGGTTCAGTGCGACCCCAATGGCTTCTGTCAGGCGGCCGCCCGACCTTCGGACGCGCGGGTCCCGTGACAACGCTGTCACGTGACCAGGGGCGGAGCCTGCCTGGCCGGCCATCGGCCGGAGACGACTGGATCCCCGCCGACCGGCGTTTTCTTTGAATAAACTAGTTGGGCTTTCGGGCGCTTCGACTGCCTTTGAATAAATTATAATACGCGCACTTGAGATAAACCAGGGTGATGAGAGGCGCACAGAATTAATAGCAAGATAGCAGGCCTACTTCTGAGTGAATGAACTACGATTCGAAATGCTGCAATGTTTATGCAACGCTATTACGGGCTTCAGACACGTGACAATCTGGAAGCGGCGAGTCGCCCAAATAACATTTTCCCGTATATACACGGGAGTAGACTCCTCGTGGCTTCTCTCGCCCACATTAGCTTTTCCCGTATATACACGAGCTTGTACGCTTCGCATATACGCACGAGTGCATATACGCTACGACGTCTCTCTCGGCCACAATAACAGCGAACACAGCACGAAACAGAGAAAGAATAGGAGCACAAATGGGAGGACAGCGGGAAATGAATATCCCGCATCGAGCACAAAATAGATAAGAGAACATGATGTCAAACAGGGAACACTTAGAAGGGCACATAGAAAAAGAAGTACAGGAAGTGAAGCTTGCAACGAAAGGTGCAGCACCCCGTCAACATTTTGGTGGCAAGACGCAGCACCCAATTAACCTTGCTACATACCTAGCATGTAACATCAGCTTTCTCTTTCATCCAAATCTCACGCAGTTCCCCAATCCAGCTTCATGCTCGCCCTTCTACGATGTTGGCATCCGCCCGTAACAGAATCGCCGCGGGGTGTGCAGTGTGCACCAATACCGAGCGAACGAATACAGTCTAAATCAGACTAAATTATGACAGTCGAAGGACGTGAACACAGTCTGTGCGAGTAAGCAGTGTCGGCCAGTACGAGTGAGCAGAGTCGGTGAACACGAATGAGCAGTGTCGGTGAGTACGAGAGACCAGTGTCGGAGAGCACGAGAGACCAGTGTCGGTCATCACTCGTCACCAGTGTCGGTCATCACTCGTCACCAGTGTCGGTCATCACTCGTCACCAGTGTCGGTCATCACTCGTCACCAGTATCGGTCATCACTCGTCACCAGTGTCGGTGAGCACGAGTGACCTGTGTCGGTGAGCACGAGAGACCAGCGTCGGTCATCACTCGTGCCCAGTGTCGGTGAACGGGTCGGGTGACCAGTGTCGGTCAGCGCTCGTGCCCAGTGTCGGTGAGCGGGTCGGGTGCTGGGTCGGGTGACGTACCGGCGTGGACGGCCGGGTGCAGGGTCTTGACACGGCCGCCGAGCATCTCCGGTGCGCCCGTCAGATCGGACACGTCCCGCACGGAGAGGCCGGCGGCGCGCATGGCCGCCGCCGTGCCGCCGGAGGCCACCAGCGGGAAGCCGGCCGCCACCAGGCCGGCGGCCAGCTCGGCCAGGCCGCGCTTGTCGGACACGCTGAGCAGGGCTGCCGGGATACCACACACACACACTGAGCAGGGCTGCCGAGAAACCACACACACTGAGCAGGGCTGCCGGGATACCACACACACACTGAGCAGGGCTGTAGGGATACCACACACGCTGAGGAGGGCTGCTGGGATACCACACACACACACTGAGGAGGGCTGCCGAGAAACCACACACACACTGAGCAGGGCTGCCGGGATACCACACACGCTGAGCAGGGCTGCCGGGATACCACACATGCTGAGGAGGGGTGCCGGGATACTGCACACACACACTGAGCAGGGCTGTAGGGATACCACACACGATGAGGAGGGCTGTTGGGATACCACACACACACATACTGAGCAGGGCTACCGGGATACCACACACCGAGCAGGGCTGCCGGGATACCACACACACACACTGAGGAGGGCTGCCGAGAAACCACACACACGCTGAGAAGGGCTGCTGGAATACCACACACACTGAGGAAGGCTGCCGGGATACCACACACGCTGAGAAGGGCTGCCGGGATACCACACACGCTGAGGGATGGCTGTCGGGATACCACACACACTGAGCAGGGCTGCCGGGATACCACACACACTGAGGAGAGCTGCTGGAGTACCACACACACCGAGCACAACAGGCCACGCTGGTCAATGCGACTGCACACTGTCTGCGTATACAGCGGTTTGATCCGCATGACGAGTAATGCTCCTGTGCTGCAGCACTCGCAAGGCGAGAGTAATGCTCCTGTGCGGCAGCACTCGCAAGACGAGAGTAATGCTCCCGTGCTGCAGCACTCGCAAGGCGAGAGTAATGCTCATGTCCTGCAGCACTCGCAAGGCGAGAGTAATGCTCCTGTCCTGCAGCACTCGCAAGGCGAGAGTAATGTTCCAGTGCTGCAGCACTCGCAAGGCGAGAGTAATGCTCCCGTGCTGCAGCACTCGCAAGGCGAGAGTAATGCTCCCGTGCTGCAGCACTCGCAAGGCGAGAGCAATGTTCCGGTGCTGCAGCACTCCTATGGCGTGATTCAGGAAGTTCTCTAGAAATTCGGTAAAAAAACAGGCGAGGGCGATTGGTGTATTTCATTGAATTATGTGGCTCTTGCTCAGAGGTACATATTTGGAATGAATGATTGAGGTGAGACGAGGGCGTCAATGAATAATGGGGATCAAGGAAGGAGAATAGCAGCTACTCTTCAGAGGATTAACCCGCGCCATCTTGGGGGGTCTTCAACCGCCTCGCCCCTCCCACTCAGGTTGTTCGCGGATAGCGAAAGAACGGCGCGCGGCAGCGCGAACCAGAAGAAACGCACCAGTAGAATATTTAATTTTTTCCCGCTTTTGATTACTTAGTTTTACATATTTGTCTATCAGAGTTCAAATCTAGGATTCTGGCTAAAGTAAGCATTTTTTGGTAGAGCAAGTTGACATCGAACACCATTTTTTCGGTCCGCTCTACCTACTAGAAAAGGAAAAAAACTTCAACTCAACATTTTGAAGAAAAAAATCCATGTTTGGGTGACCAAAAATTGTATGGTCCAGGGCAATTTCGCTGTCCTTTTCCGATTTCACATTTTGTTCTCAAATATCCCCCAAAATGAACTCCTCAGAGCAAAAAACGTGACGTAAGTCGTGAAATCTCAGACCCCCTAGCGACGTTACTTTTGGGAATTTTTTGTCAGGTGGTTTCGGACCATACTCGTCGAGCACTTTCCGATGATACCTCTTTCGTTTTCGTACGACGCTTAGTTTGGATGTTAAGAGGGGGTTCCTAACGACAACCCCCCCCCCGAGACTGGGTGAGGATCTGACCAGAGAGACCGGAGGGTTAAAAGGGGCCCACCAATCGGTTAATGGAATAGTATCTGAAGCGTAGAACTTTGGGTCCATAGAAGAAGAAAAAATCCCCTGGGGAATTCTTACTCCACCACTGCCGGCTTCCTTATACTCACCAAAAGGCTTCTCCATTTTCATTGATCAAGGAGATTCAAATCTGGAACATCGGAGAGAGTGAAATGTTGCACTAGAACAGTCAGTCTAGACACACAAAAGTTATTTTATGTTGCTTTCGACGTTTTGTCATATAACGTCGCCAACCTCTCACGCTGATTGGTCGAGGGTGGACTGCGCAATACCGCCAGTTGCGGGATTGGAACCCACAACTTTGCGATCAAGGCAACCTCAACCCCAACACTATGCACTCTGCCACACATCTTCAACACCGGCACGCCACGTGACAACATACCAACTTCAATCACAGCGCACCGCCACACGCCATCCTCAACCCCAGTAGGCTGCCACACACAAATTGCACAATTTCCAACGTTCACACTTTCCAAACTGGAGGTTAATTCCCCAAAACCGGAAGTTGACTTCCAAAGATGTTCAGTAAACTTTCAAAACAACCGGGATGAAAGACTCATATTTTCCAAAGTTCACAATTTCCAACTTGAAAGTTAGCTCCTAAATTGGAAGTTTGCATCCAAACAACTCGAGATAGGCGTTCATATTTTCCAAGCAAACTTGTCACCAGATGTCAACGCAGCAGACGAATATCTCCTTTGCTGCGTCGTTCGGAGGCGTTAATGCTTCCTAAATTTCGCAATTTTCAACGTTCATGATTTATGCATTGTAAGTTGATTTCCAAAACATGCAAGTTAGCTGACAATTTGAGAGTAAACTTTAAAAAATTGGAAGTTGATCACCAAAAATTGGAAGTGAACTTTTAAAAAATTGGAACATGATCTCCAAAAGTTGGAAGTGAAATTCCGAAAGTCACGTTTAGTAGGTTAGGTTATGGTTTGTTTGGTTCATATCCGGGATAATTTGGATGTCCACTTCCAAGTTTGGGAATTAACTTCCAATTTGGAGATTATGAACTTTGGAAAATATGAACGCTTCCTATCTGATATTACGACGTACGATACCATATTAATCCACAGCGAGTGTGTTAACCCGCGCCGTCTTTCCGGTCAGATCCTCACACCCCGTCTCGAGGGGGGCGGTTAGTAACCCCCTCTAAAATCCATACTAAGCATCGCACTAAAACGAAAGAGGTGCCATCGGAAAGCGCTCGACGAGTAGTGTCCGGGTCCACCTCCCAAAATAATTTTCCCCCAAAAGTGACAGCCACCAGGGGGCTAGATTTTCACGACTTTTCACGACTTACATTGTTTTTTTTACTCTGGAGAGTTAATTTTTTTTATATATGAAAAAACAAAATGTATTTGGAATGAGAAAAGGACAGCGATATCGACCAGGGCTATAATTCCCCTCAATTTCTTTTGGGAAATTTCGAAACGTTGCGTTTTCACCTTTTCTTTGATTTTCCTTTTCCAATGGGTAGAGCAGACAGAGAAACGTTGTTGGAAGTCAACTTGCCCTAATAAAAAATGCTTACTTTAGCCAGAATCCTCTAGTTGAACTGCATTTGGCAAATACGCAAAATGTATATGTAGTCAAAACCAAAAAAAGAAACAAAATTCCACTCATACGTTTTGTTGCATCCATACAAATACGCGAACGCTGAAAGTTTCATTAAAATATCATCTCCATTCCTTAAAGCGCGACGACTGGTTGAACTTTTTGGAAGTGATCTCACTTGACTTTAACTAACTCGTTGGCTTTAGATGACCAGACTTAAAAATTTTGTATCAGCATGCTAAATTGATGTGGGAAAAGGTATTCCAAATTTAGGTGTGCTGCCGCGCGCCGTTCGTCCACTATCCGCGAAAAACCTGAGGGGGAGGTTGAAGCCCCCCCCGACGGGACGGGTTAATGACCAGTCATCTGCCGTAATAATGCTATCAGTGTTTCAGGAACAGATGAGATAATATTTCCAATCCCACGGAAGTAGTGCGGTGTTGACGTGCCATGACAGGTGAGCTTTTTAGGGGGAGCGGTATGGGAATAATCCATTTCCTGAGCTCATCTGAATACGCACTGTTTATCCTGCGTTCAACAAGTTAGATCCACCAGTTCAGCCTTCATTCACCTGACTGACGACCGTATCAGTAGGCTCGCGGACATATTTCATGAAAAAACAGCATCGATGAACAGCGGTATACCCTGTGATCCCAGCCGCTGACAAGTCTGTCACTGTTGCTGGACCCGACTAAACTTCAGGTCCACGCAAGGTCAGGTGAACATCGGACCCATAGAAAGCGTGAAGCCTGGGTTTGCTATTCATCTTCAACTCCTGAATGTGGAACAGTGGCAAGATACTTGAATAGTCGGCACGAAATGCGTAGGCTATATTGATAGTTCCAAGATAACCGGTTGTGGGGGTATGGGGAAGGGTGGAAATCCTTTTTAAAATGTTCTATTTCGAAGAACAGATTTTAAGATTCAAATTGCTAACATTCGTTCAGCACTCTAAAAAAATGTCCAAGGAGTAAAATGTTTAGATTTCGAGGAAATTCCATTTTGTGCAAAATTTCGGCAACCATCGGCCTGATCTTTGGAGGCCATAATTCCGTGCCCCGACCCTCAGATCCACCAGTAGTTGGGATTTCAAATGAAAACCTTTAGCTTCAGCATAAATATTCTTCCAGATAAGGCACACGCTCAGTTTGCATTGTCTAAGCATAAAAACAAACGGTGGCAGATCCAGACGGTGGTGGAGTCATGTCCTCTACCCTGGCCCCGAAGCGGCCTAAGCGATCCTTTGAATGAGTGTTTCGACATAGGCCGTGTCGAAGCACACAGTAAATTTGGCGTTCGAAGGAAAATTTCGAGCGACCGGCTTGGGCGATCGGGGCGACGAAGGGCTCCCTGGCAAACGAAATGGAGGGCTGATTGAGGGGCTCCTGTGCCGATGAAGAGTCTCCCACCCCCAGTCACCAGGGAGTGCCCAAGGGCAGACGAACCCAAGCTGGGCCAACGTGAAGGGCTTCTAGCCCGACTAAGGACTCAGGTTGTTGCAAGGGTCCCGGACCGACAGAGGATCCCGGCCAGCAAAGAGGATCGCTGATCAAACGATCAGAGCCTCTGAGCTGAAGGAACCCCGAGCCGATTGTGAAGGGCCCTATAACTGCCGGAGAGGAGCCCGAGCCGATGTGAAGGGCCACTGAGCCGACGGAAGGGGCTCGGGCTGTTGATGGTTATCCGGTCTGAAAATGTTCTTGGCCGATAAAGACGGCTCCTGAGCTGACTGCGCCCCCTCGCCGACGGAGAGAACCATAGCTGAGGTAGGGTCCGGGCCGTCGGAGAGCATCTCGGCGACCGAAAGGACCCCTAGCTGCGGGAGGATCCTGGGCCGCACCGGGGGCCTCTTGGCGACGGAGAGGAATCCTATAGTTGCGGAAGGCTCCTGAGTAGTACATGAGAGCCCAAACCGGTATGAAGGGCCCCCGAGCCGACGAAGGTTGAAACCGCACAAAAGGCGCCCGGCCTGACGGAGGAACCCAAGTTGAAGAATAGGCCACTGTCCTGATGGATTGGGCACACTTTTGAAACTGGGCCCTCCGGCCGCACGGAGAAGGTTCATCAATCTCGCAGTGGTGCAGTGATCAAGGCTGTTTGTGGCAAGATAAACGAATGCGAGGTCACCGTGGTTATCGGAATAGCTTTTGCGTTTTTTTTTGGCGTGACCATGGTGTGCTACCACAAACGGCGAGCTGTGGGCTCCACACTAACCAGCATATTGTTCAGATAGGAAGCTGTTAGGTGGTTCATTATACGTAGCCATGGGTGAATAATTGAATTGTCTTGGAATGCCTGTGCAGTGTACCCCTCCCCAGACACCTATTGACCACCCCTGAAGCCAAATACGCCGTCCCATGGGAAAGCACTGCTGAAAGTTCCAGGGCCTGTTGTATGCTGTAACCAATGGAAAGCACCCACGACATTGTATGCAATCCTCCACCAATGTATTCAGGTTTTAGGCGATCCGTTATCAGCAGGCGGCAGGCGATTCAATATTAGCAGGTCGTAAGCTAACTAGTTTCAGTAGGCAATACGTTGTTCACCATCGATACCAGTGGGATCAGACAACCTAGCATCAGTAAATTAGGCAAGGCTAGGATTTGTATGCAATTGGTTTTCCGCCACATGTAATCAGTCACGTTTTTGTTGAGCGATAGGTATTGAGTCATAACGTGCATTTGAATCGATAACTTTTCTTGACGACTTTTCGAACTTCTTTCAATGAGCTCTTTTCTTGGTGAAATGACTACTTCTTGAGATAAATATTTCAACTTCAATTGTTTAGGTCCCAGCCGGTTCCTACTTACTTACAAAAGAAATTACTATAAAAGTGACATCACGAGAATTAGGACGACGTTTTTTAACCAAATATTGAAGTATAGCCCCTTATGCATATTTACCACCAACACATACAGACCAGACCGGGAATGCTTCGGCCAACTTTACCTGTAGCAGCCCGGTTCTGTGCACCAGTACGCGACCGACCACTCCAACGAGCGCTACCGGTCCGTCTACAGCTCTGACAAGCCAGGGCCAGCTCTCCCCGCTCGGGGACAAGGCGCGAGCATTCGGGGGAGCACTACACAACGCCAGCCACTGCGCGGCGGTTACGACATCGCCCGCAGTGGCGTAGCCAGGGTTTTCGGCGGAGGAAGGCGGTACACGTGCTGAAACATTTCGGTGAGAAGTCAAAGTAGAACATTTTCGCGGGGAAATGCAGCTTGGGTGTTGCAGGAAGAGGTCGACAAAATCAGTCTGGAAACGCGTGCCCCGCGCCAGGGAGCATGTCTGCGCATCACCTTGAGATGACCTTTGCGATCAGCTGAACGGCCGGCTCGTGTTTCGTCCACGTGCCGGGCACCAGCACACCATACGCCTCCGACAGGAGGAAACGGCCAATGGGCGACAGAGTTCGAGCATCACCAGGGCGAGTGCTCGAGCCATGTGCGGTTACCCGACGGCCCTGTTTCTCACCTCGTCACAAAGCAAGACACCCGATTATTATTGGTGTAATTTGTGGCCTTCCAAATCTTTGGAAAGTTATTCGAGGTTAGGCAAGGTGAGGCTGGAACACGCACCTCTGCCGGGCTGTTTTTCACATCAAGGCTAGTTGGCATGGCAATCGACGTGGGAATGTCGGAGGGATGTTCGGGGCGGAACGTGTGGTAAGCGAAACAACGGTACATCAGGGGCGTAGCCATGAGTAAGGAAGGGTCCAAGGAAGTGGTCTCCCCTGAGAGCTGCGCCACAGGTCCTTCGCAAACAGGCTACAGGGCACCCCCTATGATGAACACCACAGGAAATGCACTTGCTATTATCTACGCATTCGCATGGACATTCGGCATCCTTTTCACATGCCACCTGATTTCACTCATATTTTCAGGATATGAGCGTGGTCGTTCGCCAAAGGCAATGCACTCAGTAGCTCAGTAACGACTTTGCCGTTCACACCAAATTCTTCGGTGATCTTTTCCGTATTCTTTCGATAGTTGACGGCGGTATGTGACTCCTTTAGCTCTTTCACGCCCAGCGTGAAATATTTAATCTGGAAGTCATCGGTGACCCCTTGCACCTCGGTCTCCTGGAAACTGCTTGCGTTGCTTGAGCTTCCACCATCAGTAGTAGTGGCCACGAACTCCAACTGCTTCAGTTCCTTCTTATTGACCCGAGCCGACTCCTTGGCGTGCATGTCGTCTATGTATTTTTGTGATGGTTATCTCACATGGGCACGTCATACTCCGGACAAGCCCGAGCCATCACACGGATGAAACCGTCGTCACCGACGATGGCGGCTGGCCTGGTGTCTTTAACACACCACTTGGCTATCGCTGAGGTCATAGACTTCCACTTATCGGAATTTTTATTCCAT
>JAOTOL010001206.1:0-40000 GCA_034440575.1 Imbricaverruca yamaguchii
CGGCCCCATCTGTTCTGCTGGATCGACCGCGCAGACGAAGTTTGCTGATTCAATCTCGTTCAGCAAATTGTTCTCCGACACCAGTTTCGATGGCCAAACGCTATGGCCTATGGCTCATGGCATATGGCCCATGACCTATGGCTCATGGCCTATGGCCTATGGCCCATGGCGTATGGCCCGTGGCCTATGGCCCATGCCCTATAGCCTTTGACCGTCTTCACATCCGGTCGCCCAACCTACGAAGTTCGCGTGTAGAGGCTTGCCGCTAATTCCGAGTGACCCAGGTCGGTCAAAGTTCACCCACGATCCATAACTCTGGCCAGATCATCTGATACGGAGAAGGGGAGCAGCTTTGACGGCTGAGATAGTTGCGGGGAAGACCGCTATTCTAAGGCGAGTTTAGCGGTAACTTCACAAAAGTTGGCGTTTAGCACGCCAGGCGAGATATGCGGGGGTTCATCAGGGTAAACGTGCCATAACGACCACTTTAAGTAATTTTAACACGGTTTCAACCACATCCATGGAGTAAGGTTGAATTAAATGGCTTAAAGTTAAAGAAGTTAAAGAGGTCAAAATAGACGTCCAAAGGTTTGCGCTCCCGGACGGCATATGGGGGTCAAAATGGACCGTCCAAAGGTTTGCGGTCCTGGTCAGTATGTGGAGGACGGGACAGATCCTCCAAAGGTTTCCGCTCCTGGTCAGTATGTGGAGGTCGGAACAGACCCTCCAAAGGTTTCCGCTCCCGGACAGCACCTGGCGATTAAAAGAGACCCGCTAAATGCCTGAGGAATAAGCGGACGTGTCAGAGAAGTTGAAAAATAAATGATAGCCCTGGGACTGCTCATCTTAAGACACAATTCAATGCACGCCTGTCAAGTGTAACGTCACAGGTAACGTTATGCATCTTGAATCAGCTGTAAGGGTAAAGGATGGCATTTGGTTTCATCAGGAAACAGTGGCAATTTTTCGCAACTTGGTGTCATTTATAGTCCATTCCGATGATCGGCCCCCTTAAGAAAATCCTGGCTGTGCCGCTGGCTGGAGACACCATTCACCAACGAACTTGGTGTCCTCCGCAAGTTCAGATAGTAACTACCAGTATCGGGTGACCATTAGGCAGGCAATCACAGCATTAGCGTTGCATTGCAATGTCAGTATGTCTCTTGGTTTTGCACCGACAAAATCGGCACACGAGACTCAACTGCTGGTGCAGTCGGCAGAATAGAACTTCAATCAGGGGCAAATGTTAAACCAGAAATGTAATATCGTGAAACCGATAGTGTCAAAAGTCCCTGATATCCAGCGCTGCAACAATGCGCACAGTGCAGCACACTGACATAGGTCGGTGTTCGGAGTGGGCGCCATGACATCGTTCACGATGTCTGACGTCACGCCAGTGCGCCGGAAACGGCTACCTCTTCCAAAACACAACAGGGAAGAAGCCTCCGTAATGCAGTGTATCCCTGAAAGAATACGCTGAATAACTACGTATTTTGACGTTCAGCAATGCAGTGCAGGCCAGAACCAGCGGTTGCGGGTGAGCCTCTCCCCCGACGGCGCCTTCTAATTTTCCCTGATCGCTGTGACCACGTGGAGTGCTTCAACGGTGTGTTGTTGTTTTTTAAAGCCAAGAGGCGGAAAATTAGCGTGGAGAAGACCAAGAACTTCCAACTGCTTCCAGACCCCCCCCTGCTGCTCAGTATCACGACGATGGAAATCATCGTCGGTTCTGCTCTCACAGGAAAAGTAATTCGCAGTAGCTTCAGCGTCGTGACTGAGTTGATCCGATGCCAGCACAATACACCAACGTTGGCAGCCATCGGCACCGGGTGACAACCCTCGGCACCGGGTAGGCTAAAGGTGGGCGGCACGGTGGCAGCCTTTGGTACTGGGTAGGCTGAGGGTGGACTGCATGGTGGCAACCCCCGGTAACGGGTAGGTTGAAGGTGGAATGCATGATGGCAACCCTTGTTACCTGGCAGGCTGAAGGTGGAGGGTACAGTGGCAGTCCTTGGTACCGTGTAGGCTGAAGGTGGACTGCATGGTGGTTGAGTACGGGTATAGCTGTCGTGAAACTTGACATTCACCACCCCCCGCCCTTCCCCCGGCCTTAGTAATGAGTGTCGGGTGTCGGGTGACATTCGACGATGTCGACTCCAACGACAGGCGGAACTAATAACGGGTTACTTCAGGCTCGCACACGGGGTCTGGCAGGGGAGATTCCTCGCGTCGGCTGGCGCCTCATGCGTGCCTGAAATATCCGCCCGACACGTGTCAAGATGTCCGCGGATGCCTCTAACTCCGTGTTGCAGTGTCTTAAACCGAGCCGATGCATGATGCAGGTTGGTGTGTGTGTGGTCGTATTTGGCACGCAACCCTGGTGGGTGAGAACAGCAGTGCCAAGGTTTAGTCGTGGGAGTCTGACGTAAGAGCAGACACCGCACTACTGCTGAAAAGTCACATTAATACAGCACTCAATAATGCACTGAACTCGGTTTCGCTGGTGGAATTCAGGTACCAGAGGTACTCCTGGCCGTCTTTCGATGAAGAATGTTGAAGTTCAGGCGGCACTTCTGCGCTGCTGTAGCATCAACTTCCATATCTCGAGCATGACTTCTATGAATGTACATCCTAGCACTAGCTCACTGTTCTTTGAGCATCAGACAACATGCAAGTGGGCATTTGTTGATGTGCTGTACCTATGACTACAGGTTCATCGGCAGGGGAGTTCATATAGAGTTGCCACTGCGAATTGCTTTATATAACGTATATCATGAGAGTTGGTGGTGCAAAGCATGGAAAAGGCGCACGTTGGACCACATTTTGTATCGCTGGCGTACCAAGTGACGCTGTAGCTGCGATAAGTGTTTGTTATTCCAGATTCTCCATCCATTCGTCAATGTTCGGCCCGAGGAATAACACAGCGGACCTAAGCTCCGATGTGCAGCTTTCAATCGTTGCAAGTATTGTATGATCGAGTCCCCAGCCCTGCCTCGCGCCTCACAGCTCAACGATCTGCTATTGCGGCTGACTGCGTATGGTTTGCTGCGCGGCCGCCGCCTGGTGGCGAGTTGTTCAATAACAACGGCAGAAGGGCTTGCGCTGGCCTTATTCCGTGCGTCCGACTCGCTTCTTCCGACGGGCAGACGGGCGCAGCACTTTTGGGGTCGGGGATAGCTCTACATGCAAAGTGGCGTGTGCCGGTGACGTGGGTTCTCACCACTGTATCGAAGCAGTGGCCGACCACCCACATCCGTCAACTGATGGTGTGAGCTGAAGTTGAGGTTGTGCCTGCTGCTTCACATTCTTAGCGTTCCATGGTGCGCCAGTTCACCCATGTTGCCTCGACTTCCAACACGGGTACATTGGAGTCCCAGGCATCGGCGGCCCCTCGCGCGTGCGAGCACGCGCAGGCTCGTCCCCTTCGAATCACGTGGTGGATGAAACTTGTGGTCAGGTCTGGAAAGCACTCTAAGAACAGTTCGAATTACTTTTTAAAAAATCACACCGGACGCCGTTCCTCAACACGGAACGGCCTGAGTGACGACCCCGATCACTTCCAGTGGCACTGCAGCCGGCGGCCTTCAGCTGTACCGCGCTGCACAGGATGGCGATACTGCGCAGAAGACAACTAAAGCAGATGTATATATTATTAAACCAACAACCAAGCTGCGAGATGGCGTCTTGCGTTCAGTGAGCCATGCACGATGGATTAACGGTACTTCCGCTTCATGCCCATCCCTAATCGCCAAACGAAGATATTTCAGTAGCAACATGTGTGGTAGCCAGCCATGGTAAACAGCACCATACTTTTTTTAATAAAGAAAATGCGATTGTATCAACCATCCCGTGTATCCACTAGACCCGGCCTCCCCTATATGATAACTACGATCAGGCCAAAGTCCGAGAGAGCCCTCCAACTATCGGAGGCAAATCAACTTGAGTGATTTGACCCTCTGAGAGGCTTGCATCTTGGCAGCGAAGTATTCTGGAATCACAGAATATTGCAAGCGCACTTTCATGGGTGATCTACAAAGTTATGCGTTTTAACTCACCTCGATCCGTGGAGCAAATCATGAGCAGCGGTCAGTGTGACCGTTGGCTGTGGTGCTTTACTGTCAAGCCCTCTGATGATAAATGATGGAATAAGGAGGGATACATCATGGGCCGGCGTAAAGCACCTACTATTTCACGTGACAAAATACTTTATTTAAATACTTTAATTATTTCAGATAATGCAATGGGCTGCGGAATGTTGATCGACGAACTGAAACAAGGTTCATGGCAAAACTCTGGCATATATCAAGAGTGGAAGGTTGAAACGTACCAGACCTCGCTTGTGATTAACCGAACGTGGCGTTTCGTTGATGCTTATACACCTGGGCAGATCTGTTTATGATGGACACATGGACGATGTCCCCTACTCGTAATGTGCCAATTTTGCACAAACGTTTCACTAAGGTGTCATTTTCTCAAAATCTAAGAACAGTTTTTGGACAGATATTGTGCTAAGGTAGCTCAGGGATTGCTATATGTTAAAATTTGATAATTCTTTCGAAATTTGAGCCTTTTAAATTGCGAACTCCCTCAGACCAGACTTCTGGATCCTCTCCTGTTTATAAAACGGTTAAAGTAGAATTAGGAACATAGAAAATATGGAAACAGTTTGTTTGTAATAGTCATGTTGCAGCTGTGCTGGATCTTACGACAATGGGAGACAACGCGCGAAAGCTTCCAGACGCAACCGCCAGAGCGGCGACACATGCGAGTATGACATGAATTTTCTGCCGCACTTGCCGCGCCTATGCCTTTCGCTGGTGAAGAGCGGGAGATTGGAGTGGTATGTGTTTCCTAAGATTAATTACTTGGCGTTGGTGAGTTCGGAGCTGTGTTCCTGGTTTCGCATATAGGTAATGTGTATGTCTGTGTAGAGTCAGTGGTCTACCGAAGGAGGAAAAAGGGGACGGTACCCCTTTGTCCCACACCCTCTGAATGATTGGTGGGGCCCCCAAGAATATCCCCGGGGGCGATTTTTTTCTTCAAATTTAAAAACGTTTAAAAATCCCCTGGCCTCCAAGAATCGCACCAGACTCCATGAAAAAAAAAACAGATCGGGGACCCCAGAAGTCGCGCATACCCATGAAAATGACTTGGGCGCCAAAAAATTCAACAAGCCCCCTGGAGATTTCATTGGGCCCAACAAATCATTTCATGGCTTCCAAACATGACGATGAGGTTGCCAAAAATGTGACCAGGCTGCTGAAAATACCATTGGGGCCCAAAAAGTCTCGCCGGGTCCACCAAGATCACGCTGGGGAAAAGAAGTCGTGCGGCGTTCATCGGGAATGACGCTGGCGGACCAAAAGACCGGCCGGGTCTCTCAAAATCACGAAAATCACGCTGGAGACTCAAAGGTCGAGCCAGGGGATCATGAAAATCTCGTTGGGCTTCCCAAAGTCGCACCAAGGAACCTGAAAATCACGATAGGAGCCTCAAAGGTTCGCGCCGGGACCCGTGAAAATCCCACGGGGCTCCCTAAAAAAAAGTCATGCGGTAGGGATTGAAAATCACGATGGTGGCCACACAAACTCGGGCCGGGTTTCTGAAAATCACGCTTGTGGTTCAAAAGGTTGGGGAATGCTCATGTGCCCTTTGCATCCTGAGTGGAAGTGGACACCATGGCTTCTGGATCCGCCGCTGATGAGACCTGTATATTGTGTGATGTGATCTGAATTGTACACTTGATGTCCTCAATGGTTAGTGTGATGTTTCGTGCATAATGCATGGTATCGTTTACTGGTTGATACATTGTTCCATTCCATCATGCATACGGCATATACCGTGGGGGGCTTACTATCTGCCTTTTTTGTCATGGGCTAATGCAAAGGTGGAAGAGGATTTTTTAGTGTTCGGAAGCATGGCACAACACCTGGCAAATTGTCCCTGCCTAAGTGTAATTTCCCAACCAAATCAGCAAATGTTATATTTGAAACTATCATCACTGTGCATGTAGCATGAGTTTTCCAGACTTAGCTCCGGCCAGGGGATCTCAACATTGAGCACACGGGCAGACCAGGGACAGATCCAGAAATTTCCATGGTGACACTCGTCAGAATGAGGGGGGGGGATTTCCTCGGAGGGTCGCCGCTGCGGAAATCCCCGGAGATGCGCATTTGCCTGAATGTCTGTTGCTGAGAGGAGGGGTGTATGCACTCGACCGTACTGAAAAGTGCATCGTTTACCCCTAAGAGGGCGCATTTCCAATCAGAGCAGCGTCTCTGGCTGAAAATTGAGCGATGTGGATTGTTGTACTCTAGCCTTCTCATACAGGTACTCGGGTCAGATGGGCGCCATCTTTCCATGGAGTTGTTTGTTTGTTTATTGGTTGGTTCACGACACACTTTATGCACATTCACGGCTAATGGCGCCGCCCACACTGTTTCGCCGGTGGGCCGCGGGATTGGGAAATGTCCTGAGTGGCGCTAGTGTGGAACCATCTTTCCATGGAGGATATACCCCCAGTGCTCTCCTGTATTCGCCCCTGTGATAGATGCACTCTTCAGGCATACACAACAATACCCCTGGTAGTTGCTTGGCATAGGTGTAAGTTTGTGAAAATTATTAGGGGACACAATATATGAAGGAAATGGCCAGGCCCAAATGGATTGGGGAGGGGGCACATTAAGGTCCAATATTAGAAGTAGAAATTGTTGGAAGGGCACATCCAGCACGGGGAGGGGAAGCAAGTACCCTCCCAGGCACTGTTCCTACCGGAAGGCATTCAAAGACAGTACATGAAGAAGATCGTTGGTAGTCGGTAGGCAACCATTAGCATATTTCATGTTTGTCTAGAAATACTCAGCATGCCATAGCATGCATGATTAAATAATACTGAGCATGCATGATTGTGTTGCCGTGCCTCAGCAACACAATCAGACTCTTCGAAATGTGCCGCACATGGATACCTACACGGGAGTGCTTAGTTCGATTGAAGGAGGCCTCTCTTGATTTTTCATATTTCATGCCTTTTCTCGGATTCTTCGACCAGTAGCTTATCCCCACCTGCTCTGCTGGATATAGGGACATTGCAAATACCCATCCCATAAAATTGTTGCTGACATTTTTCTCGCTCACTCTTAAAAACCAGAATCAACGACCCTCCAATACTCACTCCCAGCGTTAGCGGGCCGCATTTGCTGCCTTTCGTGTCACACTCGCATGTACTGCCACCAGGTGGCAGAAACTCCGCGATGTCTACCATTGTATTAACAATTCATGCAGACATCATAATCACAAAATCAGTTAATCTTTAGCCGACCAGTACACTGGACGCACCATACATGATGATGGGTCATATTGCAATATTGTACTGTTGCATGTATGAAGGCTTACTTTATTTCGGCACGAAGTTTTCACTATTTTCCTACCCGACCAGGCAGCAAGACGCCCAGTCAAATCCCAGCCACCAGCTCCCTCCATTCTTATTGCATGTTGTTTAATCCTCCCGGCCGGACCCGATCAGCCCGCACCTGTGCGGATCAATGGCGGGAGCGAAAACTCTGGAGCAATTAAGCGTCGAAGCCAGGTTAATGACCTCGTTCTGGCCCACTACCCCGTCCTAACTAGTCAACAACAAGTGTTTTGATAACAAACCGGTCCCAGCCAACAAAATGAGAAAGGCCGGCTAGCTGTGGGATCGGTGACCTCGGTGAAAACTCTCAGTGGAAATTGTCAGACCTGCAGACCGACCTGATGGCCCCGGACGGCGGGACGATACACCAGTCCTAAAATGAAGAAAAAAAATGAACTCCCACAAATCGAGAGAAGAAACTCAATCCGGAGATCCGGAGTCCTGGAAGTGGCTAGAGAATAGAGGAGGCGAAGCTAGAGGGAATGGAAGAAAAACTAGCAGCCTGAAAAGGGCTCTCTCTCGGATGCTCACACTCCCGGAGCACAACAGTCTCCGAAGCAGTTCAGAAGAAGGAGACGACGGATTAAACCACCAGAAAAATGTAAGTGCCGTCAGTTTGTTGCATGCAACTTCTTCCTTTGTCTTCTTCCTTCTTCCAAACCGGCCTAATTCATGGTGAGCAGCTTCCCAGCCGTTGACGGACATAATTAGCGATGAAAAGGAATATTTGGAATAAAGAAGGGGGCACATAGCTTGGACTAACGATGAGGAATACTAGGCACAAATCGGATCCTAGCATCCGTCCTATAGGACCTCGGGTCTGAGTGGGTCGTGGAAATAACCATCGCTCGGTCTGATATTCCGAATGTGAAAACTGTGCGTGCAAAATCCGCCTCGCATGACCACCGGGCCAGAGCTAGTCGTGAAAATGCCCACCATTCTGTCTGAGAGTACGCATGTTGAAAACTGTGCGTGCAATATCCGTGTCTTCCCATCCTCGTCCAAAGCGTTCGACCCCCACATTAACCGGGGCTACAGAAATAATATTATAGCTGCCCTACCTGCCGCAATGCAACATTTTCTTTGCAATCCAAACTTTACCTGAACTCAAAGGATACCCTTCAGCTTTGCATTCAGTGGTGTAGCTATTTTGACAACAAGTAACATTTAGGTCAATTTTCAATCGGCGGGTACCGACAGCAGTCAGTGACCCTCCGTGGGGATTAACGCAACTCAATGACGACAGGAGACGACTCTCCCCGAACAGCAACGTAGTACATACCTCGGCGACCAGCAGGACGGTGGGGAGGATATTTACGTCCATAACTGAATGGCATCCGGGGATGAGGAGTGGTCGCCACGCTTTTTTAGCTCTGACCGGGTCACCAACAACTGACAGGTAGACGAGAATAGCACCGTGGGTTTCCGATGCAAGGGAATGATTCACACATGATGCTTGGATATGTGCCTGAGATTGATTTGTTATATGAAGTAAGTGTATAAGCGAGGCAGCCGACCTGCGAGCTGTCCTACGGACTGAACGTTTTCGGGTAATGGTAGTGAGTGTATAAGCCAGTCTAAATTATGTAGAATATTAAGTTGCTGTACAGACACACACACACACACACACACATATATATATATATATATATATATATATATATATATATATATATATATATATATATATACATATATATGTGTGTGTGTGTGTATAAATATATATAGATAAACATAATATTCTAGACAATTTAGACTGGCTTAAACACTTAGCCGTATTTATTTGGAGACCCCTGCGCGAATTTTGGCGGTCCCAGTGAGACTTTTGGAATCCCGACACGATTCTTGGGAGCTTATCCCTCTCAGGATGGAGGGGGAATTTACACCTTTGATATGCCACTGCGGCCACTGAAGGAGTATATTTTAGTCCCAGAGTGACATTCCGGCTAAGGATTGTTTTTCGAGCAGCTGCAACTTTTGGGGCCCGGCGGGACCTTCTGGAGCTCCAAGGTGATTTTCAAGGGCTGTGACGCGACTTTTATTTTAGTCCACTGTGGTCTTTTGGGCCCCGATGTCATTTGCTTGGATCCCTATCTCTGGCTTTAGCATCCTCGGCACCTTTTGCGGGTCCAATACGTTTCGGGGGCTTTTGGCGTCATTGTTGTAGCCACCGAGTGCTTATCCATGTCCGGATTGTTTTTCGTTGCCCCGGCTTCATTTGTTTTGGTCCCAACGAGACAGTTGTGGAACGGTACGACCCGTCGTTCCACTAGAGTGAGTTTCATGGTCCGGCCGTGAAGTTTTGGTACCCCCAGTCTCAGCGTGAGTTTCAGGGGCCCGAACGGATCTTTTTGGGCCCATATCGTGATTCTGAAGTACCCCGGCACGGCTTGTACTATTTCTTAGGGGCTTCTTGTAAATTATGGACCTCATCTCGCGTCTTAAGGATCTCGTCTCATTACCTGGAGCCTCTTTCCCGGTTTTCAGTGTCTCCTTGTGTGTCCTTCCCTCCTCCATATTCAATTGTCCTCCTCTCTCGCCTTGGAGGGCCTCCTCTTACACCCTGGAGCTCCTTTAACATAACATGAGGCTTCCTCACATGTTCCAGGGGAATTATCTGCCAAATTAAGGGCCCCTTGCCACGTCTCCTTGGCATCCTCCTTTATCCTGGCAAAGCCTTACCTGTCTTCAGAGGATCTTCAATTTTGGAAACCTCACATCCTTCCATACTTGCTACCACTGCCATCCTAAGGGCCTCCTTTCATTTCCTTGGAACTCTTTCCGGTCTTCGGGGACTCATTCGGTGCTGGAGACCTACTCCTTCTTGAAGGACTCCTCTCGAGTCCGGCAAGGGCCTCGTTCTCTTCTAGAGTCCTTCTTTTTTCAAATTAAGGGCCTCCTCTCACGTCTTGGGTGCCTCCTGCTCTGTGTGTTGATTCGAACTTCGCCCATCTTAAAGGTGGTCTCTTATCTCCTGTTGGACTTCTCTTCTCTCCCATGTGCCTCCTCTTCCAAATTACAGGCAACCTGTCCTATCTCGGTGGCCTTGTTATTTACTGGGAACCTTCTTGGTCGTCTTCGAGCCTTCTCTTCCGCCTGGAAGCCATCTCTCTTATCCAATGGCCTTTCACTCCTATTTTAATGTCCTCGTTCATCATGGAGTCGCATTTCCAATTTTGTGCCCCCCTCTTCCGATTGGGTGCCTCCTGCCATGTCTTTGGATCATCCTTTTCTATTTTTGTGGAACCTTACCAGTTTTGGTGCTTGCCTTTGTGTCTCCGGAACCTCATCTCATATCCATCGACTTTCTTTTCCGTCTTAGCGCAGTCTATCACTTTCTGCCCCTTCCCGTATTGGGGCCTCCATGCCATTTTTTGCACTCTCTTGATTTCTGGGGCCTCATACGCTCTCCTAGGTCACTCCTTTGTCAAATTATGGGCTTCCTAATGGCCCATAATTTGGAGACTCTACTTTTCGTCATGGGTCCTCCTTTTCGACATATGGGCTTCCGTTTCGTCCTAAGGCCTCCTTTTCGTTCTGGGCCTCCTTTCCGTCTTGGGAGCCTGCTTTTCGTCCTGGGGACCTCATTTTCGTCCTGGGGGCCTCCTCCAAATCTCTATTTTACGTCTCTAATAGGGACCTGATATTTCCTGGGGGCTTCGTTGTTAGTCTTCAGGCCTCCTTGACAGCATGATCTTCTATCCCTCGGCCTCCTTGCTCAACTTTTTTGTTGTGCATTTCCTGATTGGGGCCCCCTCAAATATCAGGGGGAGGAGCCCCAGTCTCACGGAAAGGGGATTGCCTCCGCTGCCCCCACCCCCCACCCGGAGGCTACGTTCCTGGTTTCAGCTAACTTTTCGAGCTATTTGAATTCTTGGATCTGAATTAAGAGGTTTAAAAGTGGAAAAACATGGTCTCAGTCATCCTTGTAATCCGTAAAATGGAGCATGCATTGGTAGTGCTCAAGTTCACATTGATAATGAGCGGAAATTACCAGAAGTATGGTGGGATAAAGTATTTTTCCTCTGCTGCTTTCACCGCCTATTTCACTGTCACTTCGCTCAGGATCCTGCCATACCGACAACCCAGTCGGCAGCCACTGCCAGGATAACGACCATTTGTGTTTGTGTGCAAGACACTTCGAGCCGCTGAAAATCGCCGACTGAGAGCGTCCTCTGACTGATGCCCTACTCAGGCCGCAGACCCGAAGGTCAGTCGCTTGGAAGATTTGCGTTATTTCGCTACATGAAGAGTATTTCCTTATGGTCTCAATTCATTTCTGGAAATCGTCCAAGCTAGGATACAGACCTATGCATCATCGCCCCATCACAAGCCGCCAAAACGATCCGGACATCTTATGACAGGGGAATTGATGGCTCGAAACCAAGATCAAGCTGATGCCGGCCACTTTCAGGTCTCCATATGTTGCCCTTTTTCAGATCGGGCCCACATGGCGCGATGTATGTGGTTTGGTGATGAAATCACCTTTGTTACCCTGCTGGAATTGCAAGCTATGTCCAGGACAGTTCGGTAATATTTATTTATGTGTAAGGATATCGTTTGGGATGCACACCATCGCGGTTCCGTCAAGTATTGATCCTTTAGTAGTGCCAAAAATCATTGCTCCAATCTATTAAGCAGATGACTCCAAAAACACACTATTGGTGGAACACAGCTAACGTTGATGATTCCGAAAATACTTGCTCATTTAAACACACCGGGTAACAACAATCCCGTTCACGAAAACTGTGCCTGTCTTCTGCCCCGTTTTACCGGACACCACGTAGTTGCGAATATCGCTAGCAGATTAGGGAAACAGCCCCGTCGCCAATCGCCCCTCACACAGGTGTGCATTCTCTGTGTGCATTCACCCTCTAAACCAATCCTGGGCTGACGTTCGCTGCTGTCGGAGTTGTCTCTCGCGTGCTCTGACTTGTCGCTGATGAGGAGGGTAACGTTAGCGGTCCTGTTGTCCGTATCACTGACCCTCCACCTCTCGCCTGGTGTAGGAGGGTCCTGGTGGTGCCAGAGATTCCGCCGTCAGTGTCGCTGACCCTCCACCACTCGCCTGATGCAGGAGGGTCCTAGTGGTACCAGAGATGCCGCCGTCAGTGTCGCTGACCCTCCGCCCCTTGTCTGGTGCGGGGTCCATGGCGACACCAGCGCTCGTCATTCATGACGACAGTCGAGACGAAGTTGTTCGCCCCTGGCGACCATCATATGCCCACCCGGCATCTGATATCAATCGGCCGTGTTCGGGCCAATATAAGCCAGCCGGATATGACGTCGGTGCCGGGAGAGAGCTCCTGAGGAGTGACCAGCAAAGCTCCGGATACGTGCCAGTCTTCGTCTCAAAAGATGGAGTCACATGTTGTCATCGAGCCATCGAGCCGAGCGATCTTCTCCAGTGCCGTAAAGGCACTGGAGACTGCAAAACAACTACGGAAGACTGCTGACTGTGTTCTCGATATCTGTTTCACCAAAGGTGGATCCAGCCGACTGTTATGGGGTTTAATAATCTCGGGAACGATGTGATAATTGTACCCAACCCCAAACAGGATCTTCCGTATTATAATGCAGAACGAGAATACAGACGCATTTAAAGAATATGTAAGCACGAGATATGTGGGCACATCACTCACAGGTTACCATACATGTTAGCGAAACTACTCTACCGTATTTAAATGTGGGTGAGGATTTCGCCCCCTGAAATTATATTCCATGCAATTTCCGAACCTCTTGTGCTATACCTGTGAAACCTGGTGACTTTTCTGAACTATCCTTGCACGCGTCCTGACAAAATAGCTAACTTGTCACAACGATGGTCTTGCCACGAACGGCTCTAAGGACTGATTTGGAGAGGCATGTTCGTCTCTAGTATACTATTTGTGTAAGATGTTATATATTTTTGGAGGCGTCTCGGTGATTCGTTGAGGTCAAAGCGAAGCCACGGACTGGTGTTACATTGTGTGGGAAAGTGCAATTGGACAGGTGGGCATTGATTTGGTTCGAAGACAGCTTGCACTTTGTTACATTGCGTTTCAGGACATCACATATGTTTCTAGCTAGTCAACATTGAGGAGAATTTTGAAGAACAACAAAGTGAAATGTCATAATACAGTCTTTGTTGGAACACCATTTTTTTTCTCACCTAGATGTTCTGGCAAGTGGAAGTTCGAAGCAAGCATTTTGAGGTCAGGATGGTGATTGGTGGTTACTATTATGGTGATGATGGTGCTTGGTGGTTGTTATTGATGGTGATAATGGTGCATATGTTATTGATGGTGCAGATGGTGGTTGTTGGTGCGGCCATGACCTGTGTCCGATGGCGGTGGTTGTGGTGCTGGGGGTGGTAGTAGTGACTTGGATTGATAGCTGCTGGGCGGCGTATGGTGGGGGATCCCAGCGAGTGCTGGTGGTGTGCTAAGTCGCGGAGTAGTCTTCTGTGAGGTTGTTGGCATGTTGTACTGGGCAATGGTTGGCGTCTTCTTGAGGTTACTTTTCATAATATCGCATAATTGTACTATGAACTACAATAATCCAACACAATTGGTCGGCATTATCATCTGCCTGCATTATCATCTGAGTCATGACAATAGCTAGGGTTTGGTAGGCATTTTTTTCCGGTAGGCATTGCAGCTGGCCCACCAACTTCCCATACTTCAATGCCAATCAGATGCATCCAAGTTTGTATTGCATGAACACGTAAGCCCAATATGCAACAGGAATATCCAATGTGACAACTCAAACGTCACACCTCACAACAGCCCTTCCTGCTGACGTTCCACCACACTGGGCCTCGGTCTCTGTTGCATGACCCACGGCGCCATAGATCATGCAAAAGGCCGCAGACATATTCAAGCCATTACAGTTGGTGACGAAGTGAGGTAGATATAGATACAGATGATGCATGCAGGTAAAGATATTCTGGGAACGGTACACATCCTCTGCACATCACCATATATCCTTCTGAATTTTTTGAAGATAGCATTTTACCAGTTCCATTAGAGCAAATTCATTCTAGTCGTTCGGCAAATGCTTTATGGGTTAAATAAGCAGCTCGCAGGTTACTAAGACGATGATTAAACATGAGGTGTTTCAAGACAAAGTACATAAATGTGGTCGAGTGTTATGGGGATGTTGAGTCTTTTTTCTTTCAGTCCCCAGGGTACGCATAGATTGCCGAACTGAGCGATGAGATGTCGTCAGGTGCATACGATTGGCATGGCGACTTGGTCACCGTACCTAGAGCTGGCCGACGTTGAATGGAGCGGTAAACAGAAGCGGATGCAGGGCATCGGCCGGCCGCCGCGAGAGCTACCTCCCACGGCAGATCGGCGCCATGATAGTGCTTCACGGCCTACTGCTGGAACTGTCCACGTGGCACGCATCAGTTCCGACGCGGACGTCGTACCCTGTCACGTCCGCGTCGTCGGCATCATGCGACGTTAGGAAATCCCCGACCCCTCTTCCTCCCGCCACCAGCCCCCGCTCCGTCTGAGTCAGGGGATGAGTCGGCCGGCCGCCTGACACATGCACGCCCGCTCTGTAGTTTTCGTTCGGCAGGTGGCGGACGTCAGAAATCCATCACAATCGTCGCTATCTTCAGGCGCGGCCGTAGCGGGGCGCCGGGACGCGTCGGAACGAGGTGCAGCCGACGCAGCCGGCAGCGCCGACCCGCATCTGCGGAAGCACGCCGCACCGCCGCCGGCCACGCGTCCGCTGGGAAAATCGCTCAAGCGCGCCACCGGTCGTCGACGCCGACGCTCGGACCGCTCGCCGACGACGGGTTTCCGGCGATACGGCCGACGTGATCAATCCGGCCTCGCCAAGGTCGACCGCACGTGCCTGCCACGAGGTTCGCCTTTGCCATGCGCACCGTTGCCAAACGCACCTCTGCGCATACGTGTATCTGCCATCCGTACATTTGCGCGTATCTATATTTGTTTACGTACAATTCCTTGTGCACATTTCCTTACATACATTTGCATGCATGCATTTGCTTGCGCGCATTTGTTTGCGTGCATTTGCTTACGTACACTTGCATACGTAAGTTTGCTTACGTATACCTGTCGCGTGTACATTTGTCCCCGAATGGTTCGGTCCGTCCCAACCTTTGAAGTATCTATGGTGCTCGCATTCTCTGTTCAATGAATGGCCCACAGCAGCACTTCGATGCCGGTTCAGTTGGGGTGATGCCGCGCATCGTCGTGCCGCGCCATATATAGCGACCACAGCCACGCACCGCGCTATTATCTGCCGAAAACGGTGATAATGCATCCGACCCGGTGCCTGCAAAACGGCCTATAGCTCATGTAGCCTGCCGCCTGGCTCCACCCGCATATCGCCCCTAAGGGCGCGTTTTCTTGGCTGTCGTACGCTTCTGGCCTTTCTACTGCATATGTGCCTTTTATTTTTATCGTCAGTCCCTTTTTGCATTTAACAGAACTTTATTCCTTGCACTTCCTGGAAACGAAGCCGACATTCGTGATGTCATAAAACTAACTCAATGATAACTGAGCATAGGCAATACCAGGGGAGTCCATTTGTATCCTTTTGTGGGTGCCATGACCCTACCAATGTTGATCTTGCCCCCATGTTGATTTGGGCCCCCCAATATGCCATGGTGTTTTTATGTTCATAAGAAAGCTAAGAAAGAAAGAAAGAAAGGAAAAATATAAAAAAAGAAAAAAGAAGAAAACACCATGATGTATAGAAAACTTGTTGATGTTATCCAAAGTATTTTGTACTGTAAAGAAACAGATTAGGTTTAGATAGTGGATTGACTCTACCTTTTGCTGCAAAATTGAAAATTGTGTTAAAAACAACAACAAAATAACTGGATTTCCCTGCACTGTGGAAGTACAACTTGCGTCATAAAATGCTGGGATTAGCAGATGCTGATGGATTATGCATCAGATTGCCTTAAAAAATGTGCCATGCCACTAAACAATAATTCCATTGTCATACTGATGTTTGTACACACCACCAATCACATTTGTGCTCAACCCAAGTTGAATTGAGAATCAACTCATGGATTAATCTTTTTCTTGGATGAGACAACTTGAATCAATTCTTTTCCCAAAATATATTTTGAGTTGTGAGTTGAATCACATCTTTCTATAAAAAATAGTTTAATCATTAGTCAATCATTCAAATTACAATGAGCCACTTGAGTCTTGTGACTCAAATGTAAGCTATGAAAAAATGATATAAAGCATGTATCTTTGTGAATAGTATGCCAGGACACAAAGTAGGGAGCGAAACACAGCTCAATTATCCATGCTTAGCATTACAATTGTCAAATTATCAGCTGTCATTGAGTAAAGAATCATGGGTACTGAAGTTCTTCACCAAAAACCAATGACAGTAACCACAAATAAGTACCTATTACTGTTAAGCTTGGTATTTGTAATAAAGACATAAAGACATAAAGACATAAAAGATTAGTGCAACTATGAGCCACAAGGGCCCTTCTTGGTTGCACTCTGTACACTGAACCAGTTGCCCACAAAATCTGTCAATCAGCCCTCCCTGTAATACTGAAAAGCAAGCCCTCTATTCATATAATGATTGTCTATGCTGTTTTTAAAGATGTTCAATGTGCTGCTACTGACGATGTTTTCTGGCAGCTGGTTCCAGTGTTCTACTACCCTGTTGGTGAAGAAAGTTTGCCTTAACCTTGTTCTGCTGTGGTTAACTTTAATTTTGAATTTATGACCTCTAATTGCATCATTTCTGTTAAATTCAAACATTTCCCCAAGGTATCCCCTCTCCAGACCATGGACAAATTTAAAGACCTCGATGATATCTCCTTTCAGCCTTCTATATCTAAGTGAAAACATATTCAATTTCTTCAATCTTTCCTCATATGCCAGGTTGCTTATGCCATTAACCATTTTTGTAGCCCTCTTTTGTACTCTCTCTAAAAACCAACAATCTTTTTCATAGCTAGGAGACCAAGCTTGGATGCAGTATTCCAAATGTGGCCTGACGTATGCACAGTAAAGCTTCCTGATCACTTCCTCACTTCTGTATGATACATTCCTATTTATTGCCCCGAGCATTCTCAGTGCCTTCTTCCTGGCTTCCTTGGTCTGTTCTGATGCCCCCAGTTTTGTGTTTAGAATAACACCTAAATCCTTCTCCTGTTGAGTCACTGATAGCACTTGGCCACCCATCAAGTATGGAGCCTTCATATGCTGCTTACCTACATGCATGATTTTGCACTTATTAAAATTAAATTTCATTTGCCATTCTTCGGACCACTTCACAAGTTCGTCTAAGTCTTTTTGCAGCCAGATATGCTCATCCTGACCTGTTATTGCCCTAAAGACCTTCAAATCATCCGCAAATTTCAAAACTTTACTGCTTAGGCCACTTTCAATGTTATTTACAAATATAATGAACAGTAATGGCCCTAGTACTGACCCCTGGGGGACTCCACTAAGACCATTTTGCCATGATGACTTTGTACCATTTAGCATCACTCTTTGCTGTCTATCTGAAAGCCACAATTCTATCCATTTTAAGATCCTACCTGCAATACCATGGGACTGAAGCTGTATCATTAACCGTTTATGGGGCACCTTGTCAAAGGCCTTACTAAAGTCAAGACATGCTACATCAACCTGATTTCCCTGATCAAATTGTTCTGTGGCGAAGTTAAAAAAGTCCAAGAGGTTTGTGAGACACGATCGTCCTTTTCTACACCCATGTTGAGTATCTTGAATCAATCTGCTACCTTCCAAATAACTAACTATTCTATCCTTGATAATTGATTCGAGTACCTTGCAGACTAGGGATGTGATACTTATTGGCCTATAGTTTTCAACTTTCCCTCTTTCTCCTTTCTTGAAAATAGGAACTACATTTGTCCTTTTCCAAGCGGTTGGAATTTCATTTTGTGAAACTGATCTACAAAATATTATACTAAGTGGAAATGCCAGTTCCTTTTCAGTTTCCCGCAACACCCTAGCATAAATTTCATCAGGTCCTGCTGCCTTGTTTGGCTTTATTTTCCTGATATGATTGTAAAGAACATCACTATCAATGAAATCAATATCATTTATCAGATCACATGTCACTGAACTATGGTGTACGGTCGGCAGATTGGTCATATCTTCCAATGTAAACACTGATTTAAACTGCTTGCTCAGCTCCTCAACTATCTCACTATCCTCACCCATTGTAGTCCCGTTTACTTCCAGTGGACCAATTGTGCTAGAAACTTTACTCATCTTGTAGAAACTAAAGAACTTTTTGCTGTCCCCATTACAGTTTCTAGCTAAATCCAGTTCTTTTGCTCGCTTTGCTGCTCTGGTTTTTTGCTTCACAGTGTCTCTAGCTTTTCGATACGCCTTTAGATTAAGGACATTTGAAGCTTCTTTAAAGACTCTAAATGCAGTTTTCTTAGCCTTAATTGCTTTTATCAAATCTGGTGTAAGCTATGCTGGCTTTCCTACCCTTCTTTTGCGTCTTCGCTTTTAGGGGACATGTTTAATCTGAATTTCCTTCGAGTAAGATTTGAACTTTTCCCACATTTCACATCCATTATATTGGAGAATTCTTCTTCCCATCTGATGGCACTTAAAGGCGCTCTCATGCAGTCAAAGTCTGCTCTGTTGAAATTTGGAACCTTTACCAAATTATGCTTAATAATTTCCCCTACATGTGCCATGAATCTAACTATGTTATGGTCCCTTCTTCCCAGAGTTTCTCCTACTGTCAAGTCTTGAACCAAGTCACTTAAATCCGAGAATACAAGGTCCAAGAATGAGGTCCAACCGTACCCTATGCGGTTGTATCCAAGAATACAACCGCATAGGGTACGGAAAGTCTGTCAGACTGATGAAATTCAATCAAGTGGGCGGTACGATAATTTGCTAAGTTCACAAGTTCTTCCTGAAAATTCGACTAGCTAATGGTTATCGGTTTTACGACGCTTCGACTGTTTCGGGTCATATGACATCGCCAATCTCTCACTCCGATTGGTCGCGGACGAATAGTGGGACAAGTGGGACTCGAACTCACAACTTTTAGATTGGAAGACGAGAACGGTACACGTGGATCACTTATCCCAAGGTCAGCTAAGACCAGGCTCGTATAATGCCCCAGGTGGATTAAGTGCAGACTCGTATGGTATTTAAATCAGAGGAAATACTGGGCGATTTTAGCGATTCCAAAGACAACCCATAGCCCTACAACTTCCCACCTAAAGGCACACACATTTTTGCATATACCTAAAATAAGGTCACGAGGAAAGTTGAAACAAACAAATGAGACCGTTTCTTGACCACCATGTTGTTATAATTAAATAGAGCAGCACAGGTTACAAATTCCGTCAATGAAATGCAAATTGGCTTTGTGCTGTATGGGATCTGATATTTGACCTCCACATGACTGAGTTCCCAGCAAATATCGATAGTCGAGGCCGCCGCAGCCGCACCCACAATAAGTGACCTCTGATGGGCCATAGCCCGGTCATCTGTTGAGATATTTACTTGTAGTTTGATCCAATTCCAGATAACCACTCTAACATGCATAGTCGGCGTTTAAAGACATACAAGATCAGTGCAACTATGAGCCACGAGGGTCCTTCCTGGTTTTTAAAACCTAGAAAGACTTGGAAGATGAAATAATGATGTATGACAAACAAAATATCATTTCAGTGCACAACTTCAGATTTGTCTGTAGCCACCTACTTCCGGACCATACGAGATAGCAGGTGCCTAGAGCTGCTTTGAGGAAAACATTTCACATGATCCCTACGTAATATCTCCAAAAGTGCAACTTTCGTTTACCTTTTCAAAAGCGAAATAAATTAAATGGAACAGTGAGTGAGTGAACGGTTGGTCACAGACATAATCTACGAAAGACCATTGGTCACCAGGAACTTTTTTGTCGAACTGCGCAAAGTCGATGTAAGAAAGGCTACTAAGCATTTCATCAAGACACATTTATTAGCATGAATGGCATCGCTAGTCAGACAGGGGTAATGCTCACCAGTTAGCAGTGGGTTGCATGTGTAGGGGTGGTGGTTCTGCCATCCGTGGGGTGTCGGGGTGTGGCGGATGTGGGTGCGGTGGTTTCTGAGGGTGGGTGTGTAGTGGGGTGTTTGAGGGGATGGGTGTGCGAAAGTGGGGTATGCCCAGCTTGAATGGGACTTATGTAATTTATTAACAGCTTGATTATAACTAAGACTGCACTTCAGCACGGCTGGACCTGGGCTGACTCTATACTATCCAGGGCTAGTTAAGACTGAACTAAATCACTTCTTTGCTGGTTGTGCCTATGTCGGGGGTGTGTTGCGTTGTGTTTCCCCACCACCACCACTGTGATTAGCCATAAACGGCTTCCGCTGGTCCTTCAAGCTACCTACACACATTCATTCTCGCCAGGAAAATGTTGATGGTAAGAAACTAATGATCGAATTTAATTAATCGAATTTTCGCAGCTTACGCCCGCGAGAAGCATTCCAGCACGTCAAATATTGTGCTATCATGTGGCAACAATTAGCAAAACGCAGAAGGCCTGTCAGAAACCTTAGCATCGCATGACGTATGGCGAATGCGCCGGATGCGCAAGGCGAGTATGCACGCGCGCGAACGTTGGCCATGGATGAGGTACGCCTGGATTGGAAACTCCGCGTCGGCTCCTTTCATCTGCGTGTATCCGTGCACCGACCTACCACCTAGCGGAGGGTAAGTAAAAACACAGAAACACGGCCGGTTTTAGGCCGTGCGTCTACGGGAATTCACGGTATGGGTTTTATATTTGCTGTTTTCCAATTGATTCAGCCGTTGCAGGAGGATTCCGAAATCTTTTCACCACAAAGAATTGATCAAAGAACTTGACCGTTTTTTTCTTATTTATTTATGATGCTCCGTTCAGAATTTGTCATGGTGTGAAGTGAAGGGATTGAAAGGCAGCCCAACTTGCCCAAAGGGTCGGAGGACTGGAAAGTGGTAGTCTTGCGCAGCAACCCCGTGGATGCCATGTATAAGGTAAGCTTGCCACGACCAGAGGTTGCCAGCTGCTAGGGTATGTTGCAAGGGCTGATCCAAAGGGAGGAAGCGAATTTGGCGTCCCTTGGGACCTGAAATACGCCTCTCGTGGAGGTGCCAGTGTACCCTCTTCCATCGAATTTGCCAGTGGAACGCGTTCCTCGGCCTGGGAACGGTGGCCCTCTGAGAGGTCCGAGCGGATCCATCGAACCTTTCAGCGACAGGAACCCCTGAGGCAAAAACAAATGGTGCCCCTATGGGAGACAGTGTACCTGCACCGACAAATTGTACTTGACCGAGAACCGCGCCTCCGGAGTAATGACGCCTCCTTGGCGAATTCTTAATCAGCCAGTGGTATGGTGTAGGGGGAGGGCCCGATACCCTTCATGGAACAACCGCCCAATTCCATTCGCGGATTGGCAGGGAGGAAGGACAGGGAGGGATTGATTGGCAGATTGGCAGTGTGGGGGGGGGGGGGGGCGGAAGTAGAGCCGCAGTTTCCCATGTCCCCCTAAATGGTCTTATTTGCTACACAATTTGCCCTCAATGACGATTAAAAAATAAATCTAACTATTAAAACCAACCCTTCATGTTGAAAATATTGCTTTCAACTCGAGGCAAGTCAGCCCTTTAACCCGCGCCGTCTCGGGATGAGGGTCGTTAATGACCCTCCCCCGAAGGTTTTCCGCGAATAGCAAAAGAACGGCACGCGGCAACGCGTCGAAATTTGGCATACCTTTTCCCACATCAATTTGGCATGTAGCATCAAATTTTTGAAGTCAGGTCATCTAGGGTGAACGAGTTAGTCAAAGCCAAGTGAGGCCACCCATGAAAAGTTCAACGAGCCGTCACGCTTTACGGATAAAGATACCTTAATGGGACTTTCAGCGTTTACTTATCTTTAGGGATGCAACGAAACGCATCATAAGAATTTTCAATAAATATTTGTCCCCGTCTTTGATTACTTATTAGTTCTGCGTATTTGCCCACTAAATTTCAACTTGAAGATTTTGGCTAATGTGAGCATTTCTTTATTGGAGCAAGTTTACTTCGAACAACATTGTTCGTTCCGCTGTACCCATTAGAAAAGGAAAATTAAAGAAAACTTGTGGACTATTTTTATTGAGAAAAAATATTGCGGGCGGCCAAAATTCGTATCGTCCTGCTAGATTTAGCTTTCCTTTTCTGATTCCAAATAATTTTCTTTCAAATCTCCCCCGCAAATCAACTCCCCAGAGCCCAAAACACGATTTGTCGTAAAAACCTAGGCCCCCTAGTGACGTCACCTTTTGTGGAAAAAAATTGGAGATGGTGTCTGGCCATATCCATCGGGCGTTTTCAGATGAAACGGACTCCCGTTCTCGTGCGACGCTTAGTTTGGAACTTAGAAGGGTCCCTATCGACCCCACCCCCACCCACCCCGAAACAGGGTACGATGATATGACCGGAAAGGCGGGGAGGGTAAAGCTGCTGAAATCCGTTAAAATTTATTTGTTGAAAACTGGCGTTTTTCATCCCAATATCCTCTCCAAGTGGACTAAAAACCGGCTAGCTGCATCCGCCTCCGACAACTCCCTCTGTCCCGATCGATTACTTGGCTTAAGTGTGTCTGAACTGCGTGATTTCCTCCGTTCCCACAGAGAACCAACAACCCAGACCCTACAGTGGCAGTGGCAGGTAGATGTGAGACCACTGCTCCAGCACCTGGATGTATCAATCTACACCAGCGAATCAAAACGCATGTATATATACTCGAACGCACAAACAATATATACACGAAAATCGGTGCACCAAGGGAAGCAGCAATCGGTCAGCCGTGCTTCACTCGCAACGGCCTTTTTGGCCCTTTGTACTCAAATCTGGCTTACGTAGTGCGAATCCAGCGCGCGAAGGCCTGGTGGAGCCTCCAATTATACCAAAGTCTTCAAACCCTTCAATGTGGTCATTGCCACGCAGGTAGCTCATTTTTGGCTTCAGACTCATTTCATCTAATGAGATGACACACATTTTTTCCATGTCACTTGCCCCTTTGCATTTCTCTTGCGGTACATTGAGCACTGCATCATGGAAGCCAGGGGTCATTTTGATGAATTCCATCTTCTTCCTTAGGATCCTGGCACTTGGAAGGATGAACTGCTTCCTTAGGTGCCGATATGCTCTTGGTCCCTGGAAGTACAATGCTAGGGCATACATCAATTCTTCCTCCAAGAATCTTCTGCCACGAGGATCATGCGATGCACTCTTCATTTGGAGTTTGACAAAGGACTTTGCATTATCTGATAGGTGCTGTCCATAACCAGCAAGCAGTAAATCAATGTTCTTGTTCTTCTTGGCTTCCTTGTGCTGCATCTTAAGTTGCAGTATCTTACGTTTCTGTCTCCAGACAAGAGCACTGATGTGCCGGAGTGCGGGGTGTCAGTTTTCTTTCCCTGCCAGGACGTCCTTCAGCTGTGAAATATCTTGGTCTTGGGCTCCTTCAGATGTATTCTCATCCAGCACATCTGAAACAAGATCCGAAACAAGATATATACATGATTGAAAATTTATTATACTGCCTGCTAAGCATACCCAAGTGTATTTCTTGCAATACGAGCAAGTTGTGTGGCCAGGCAAAAATATTTCACAAATATGCATAATTATGCATGGCAATGTTGCACACTTCATACATGAGAAGTGGAAGACTAATTGTTTTTGCTCTTTCGCTTTCCTCATGATTTGTAGATTAAGCTGACATTGTTACTTTCCATCCTGCCATTTCAAGCCCCAGCATTACATTTCTTCAAATGTACTTGTTTTGTCATTGAACATTGAAGACTTTTGTCAGACATTGAAACTACAAGCTGCAATCTGATATATACCAGATTGCTCATTGCCATTTGTTAATTCCATCATTAAATGTAGAACCACAGTTGTACAGCCTGGCCACATTGACTTTTCTTTAGTATTTTCTTTAGATGTTGGTTTTAAGCATCTTTACAAGCTTTCTATAATCATGGTACCATTTTTGTGTGTTTCACAATGTCATTCTTGAACACTTAATGAACATTTCTACCCCACACTCTTGAAGATCATGGTTGTTGGGAAATTGCTGATACTTGCTCCATTTGTACTCTGTGGAGAGCCCAGTTCCTTCAGGTGCCTCCTGCTTGTCACACTTGGTGGTGGGTTGGGAATCTTGAACAAAGTTGGCACTGCATTTGAGGTGAGGCGGCTGCCATTTGGCTTAAAGTACAGAAGTTAAAAATGATCACTACAGAATGGTATGTTTTTGTGCAAGTATTCTGGGGACTTGTAATCTTGGTCAGCATGCCGGCTATTTATAATCCACTTCCTGCACCTGGGGAAAGAACACAATAATGAATGAAGACACAACATACAAATTTAACTAAAGCATCCCACAATCACAATGCTTATGGTAAAACCAGAAATACTTTACTTCATCTGCCTTAAATTGAAATAGAATAGGACAAACTACAAGGAGCAATTATCATGCTTTAGTGCATGCACCAGCCCATGTATTCAAGCATGTTTTGATTATTGTTGAGTTGAGTTGGAACTGAACAATTTCCATAAAGAAGCTGTATTGACATACATATATCAATAGTTGAACTCATGGATGTACCCCTGCAGATATCAGATTGTGTCAGCCTACCCATAAGAATAATTAATGTCAGCATACACCTGCTGGCATTTGTTGATGTTAGCCTACAGATATAAGTGTCATTGTCAACAGCTGCACCTGCACATTTTATATCTGTCAAAAGGTTAGCAAAATTCAATAGTAAATAAGTGATGACCTATGACAATTATTCACCATATCAATGAGAGAAAATCTTATCATCAATCAAAATCATGTGAAGTGAATATTGAACATTTTCACTACACAGCATTTCAGGAGAAATCAATTTTCAACACAATTCCCATTGGTATCAGTTAGTTAGTTATTTGGGCTTTAGGGCGCATCGACCATGTTGATCATATAGCCATTGATATCAGGGTGAAAGAAGATGTTAAAATGTTGAACGAATGCTCAAATTGGCATTTCTGAATGAGAAAAATACATTGAAATAAACCATTCAGATGATAAGTGTTAAAATGTTGAATGAATGCTCAAATTGGCATTTCTGAAAGAAAACAACATTTAAATACATCTATCAATGCGATTAAGATGATTGGGTCCTTCATTCCTCTTGGACATCCAGTTTCCATTTTGGGTAACCAGTCAAAAATTTTGCCAACTATTTTTTATAAATAACCTAACATAGTCTACCTTCTATTACTTTAATAAATAAAAAAATCCAGTGGGAATACATGCCACTGTCATCTTAATCACATTGAAATATATTCATTTTTTTGCAATGCCACATCAATCAAACATTTAACATCTACCCTTAATCCATTGCAGCTATAAGCTCATGACTATAAGCTCATTTATCAGCCTTCCAATTACACATTATGTCCATGGTTCGTTGGTTATTTGAGTTTTAGGGCACATCGACCAGGTTTGATCATTTACCACCAATCACAGTATGTCCAATAACATCATCAAAGAATCAACATAAATGTTCCTGCATTATTAGGTAGGTACCTAGGTAGGTATGTACCTACCTAGGTAATTGTTGATGCAAACTCCACATTTCCCATTGCTAGGAAGATTGCAGTATTGTGGGTCAGCACCAGTCATAAGCAAAGTGGCATTTGCAAAAAGGCAGAGTACAATTGGAGCTTATTTGTACTTCCATGTACACCTAGGTAGTATGGTGCCACTGAACAAAGAAATTGAAGTTGTGATGGGCAAGGATGTAGCATTTCACCTCAACCTGAGAAACCCTAGGCACGTATTCCACATTACAGTTTGTAACAATGCATCACAATGACATGCTGATCAATAAACCATCAGGTAATGTTTGTTCATACAAATGTACGAAATATTTCAGCCCCCAAGATGGCAATGAAAATGATGATTGATAACTAATGGGATTCATGTGCTAACACTGAGTTGAAATATGCTGTATGAGAACAAACTGTCGGCAAAGCAAAGAAGAATTACTACAGATGTGTTGGAACATATCAAAACTGACAACAGTACGTACGTGCATCATTAAATTTGACTATGTTCTCTTTCCCATATACCAATACATCGGCAATCCAGGACCGTACTCGGCACGAAAATCCTTCTTCGTCATGAAATTAAGGAAGGAAAACAAGACGCATAAAAGCAAGGGCATTTCATTCATTTACCTGGTAGGATCCTGAGGGACTCGATGAAATGTCTTTTCAAGGCACTTCCGCTTAGAATTCGAACAATTCACCGCACCGCACCACATGCTCCCACCCGTGTCCATGGTCGCGTCTGAGCGTTTACTCACCCAAGAGGTTTTCACGGTAGATACGCAAAAAGCTGTTGGTTTCCAATCCAGAGCCCTGTTCAGGGGGGTGCCGTCCCTTCAGCGGCCATAGAGCCACTTTAATTTCTGACGTCATTGGTCAGACATTTCTTGCGCATTTACTGCGCCAGAACACAACCGTCGTTTCAAATCTCTGGCGGTGGTGCGGATGCGTGCTGTATGTTATAGGCTTTTCTGGTCTTTGACTAGCTCTGCTCTGAGGCTGAGTGCTCGTAGTAATGGGATGCTGCTCTGTGGCTAAGTGTGCTTCATCGTTCAGGAAGAATCCTGACATCTCGTATTTTAATTTTCCGAAAGATGCTAAAAGAAGAGCAGAGTGGGTGCATCTGTGTGCGAGACAGGACCCGATGAACTTGAAGACGCCTCGGATCTGTTCGAACCATTTTGTGGAAGGTGACTTTGACCCATCATGCCTACTGAAACGGTCCATGGGCTTCAAGGCCAAGCTGTTCCTACGCAAAGACTCTATTCCGTCCGTGAACATTCCGACAAGGTATGTAGTTATCTGTTCATTTTAAGCACTTAATTAAAGTTATGTTACTTGCTTTGGCAACTGGCTTGAGGTTATTTGTAGAAATGTTCAATGTTTCAAGTGGGTAATTCTAATTGAATATTTTTTTGTAAATAAATATTGATAAATAGATACTAAATATTAATATTTATTGGTTTATGCAACATTTCTACCTGCAATTAACTGCATGTATTTTTTGTGCATGCCTGCCTTAGTATGCAGACTGAGGTTCACACTGCAGTATGCAGACTGATGCAACCCATGCAAGAACTTTGATTTAAAAACATCAAGTTGGTTGATTACCAGCAAGTTAGATCAGTTGTATTGAGTTTATACTGGTGATGGCTCAAAGTAATGATGGGAGTCTGCCAGTCTGTAGAATGTGAACCACCAAAAACATGCTTTGAGTTTGGTTGTATTGCAACACAAACAATGTGTTAAAGAAATGTAACTTAGCCTTGGAAAAACACTCTTAGAAAAAAAAAACAATCAACTCACCCTGAGGTAAAATTTTAAGAATAATTTTCTTCTTTAAAATATTACAAATTTAAAATTACCTAAGCTAGTTTGACATCTTCAGCTTTATGATGGCATAATATGTGTAATGCTTGTTGGAATATGTGAATGCAGAAAAATGCTGTATATTTCGATGTTTATCCCCATTGCTTGTCTGTTTTAAAAAATAGTCTACATTCTTGCTGAGGTGGCTTCATGAACCAGGGTCCTATTGCTCATCAGGGATTGGTGCATAAACCCTTGTCTCACCACAATGAGTTCCACAGGCACAGGCAATGAGCTCTAGTTCAATGGCAGAATTTTGACCAAGAGTTTAACATGCTGTCAATGCACTGACACTGCTGCCAATAACATAGCATAAACATAGCTTATTGGATCTATATGTAACTCTTCCCTCATCTTTGCAACAGGGAGGAGAGAACAGCTGCTTTGGAGAGGTGTCAGCGCCATACTCATAGGGAGCAGAAGCAGACTGTTGACAGTGTGCTTGGTGATAGGTCAAGTCCAAATCTACAGATGTCTGAAGCTGAGCCTGTTGCTGATGCAGACACTGATTCCCCTATGTCGTAAGTTATTATGGTGCAAATTCCATTTTTGGTAGTACCACAAGACAAAAGTAAGCACACCCAATCTTCAATCTGTCTTGCAACCAGTTATGAAATATGATTGATGCAGATGCACACTAAAGTATGACTTCACACCATGTCTTGTTGGTTCTGGTGTGTACCTATTTATGGAAATAATGGAAAAGTATGTCTGATCAAAATATATTCTGATTGTTCTTTGTACTGTGATTATACTTACTGTGCTACAGTATGTTCATTACCAACAAAATGTTCTTCATTTTAATGAATCAATAAGATTGCTTTTAACATTTCACTCACCTTCGCCTCCAAAAAGCAAAAAGTGATATATTACGCGTCGGCCTTGTTTTCCGATTGCAGTGATCTGTCTGAAGTAGACGACGTCCCAACGCTGCTTCAGCCTATGACAGAAGTGCGGATTTTGACGCCTCTGGAGGAAATCTGCCGGCTGCAGAGAAAGGTGGATCGGATGCAGCGTATCTGTCGTCAGAGACGTCTGGCGTGGCGGCGCCAGAAGTCTGATCTGCTCCGCCGCAACAGCATCCTGGCGAAGAAGGCCGCGACCCTGGACCAGCTGCTGGAAGCGGGCGTGCTGTCGGCAGAGCAGGTGCGCCAAGCGGCCACTGGGCGCCGAACCTGTTGGGGGGCCAAGGCCGTCGCTAGAGCGCTGGGCCTGCGTTGCATCTCAAAGAAGGCCTTCGCGTATGTCAGCAACGTGCTAAATCTCCCCCTACCGTCCATGACGACGCTGTCACGCTGGATACGCTCCTTCACAGTCACACCGGGCGTGATGGAGGCTGCCACCGCGGTTCTGGAGGCGGCCGTCCAGACCATGGAACCCATCCAACGTCTGTGCGTCATCTCATTCGACGAGATGAGCCTGGACAGTAGACGCTGTTATGACGCTGCAGCGGACCAGGTGCTGGCGGCATCTAAGCTCCAGGTATGAAATCTGTACTTTCTGACGATGAGCCAGGGACTGTTGCATTTTTACGACGTTCGCATTGTTTGTTAGCTAATTTCCACCCTCAATTAACCTATTTCCCAACTTTTGGCCGGTGATTGGCATTAAGCAATGCATTAATGCATAGCAACTTTAACGTGCTTACCCAATCACATAAATACATTGTGTTCACTTTTTTTTTGTACTGTGACCAGGTTTATCCATTGCATTGTATGTTGTCCTTAACATAATGTTAATACCGTAATGTTTTACATCCTTAACATTATGCCGACCGTACCGACTTCTCCACCAGTTTTGACAAATTTCGATTAATTGGCAGCTGTGGCCGAAATAAAAAGTAACGGTTGACTGGGAATCCAATTACACTTCTCAATGTGGAGGGTAGATGTCTTCCCACTGCTCTGTTTGGGTGATTACAATTGCATGTCATGATTGTCTTTTTATATTTTGCTGGGTAATGGGGAATTCGTGCATGTCAGTTGTGTGTTTGTTCAATGTTCAGAATCTCTAAAGGCGTCAGCGGTATCTGAATTCGGAAATCCTACTGCAGGTTCTCATGGTTTGTGGGTTGTGCGCACCTTGGAAACAGCCGCTGTTCTATGAACTGGACGCTGCCATGACCATCGAGAAGCTCTCCGTCGTCATCGCCAGACTGGAGACACTGGGCCTGAAGGTGGTCGCCGCCGTGAGCGACATGGCCCCTTCGAACGAGGCCATGTGGAAGGAGGCCGGCGTCACTTCGTCCTCAACTTGGATATCCAACCCAGCAGACCCAATCCGGTACGTCCATGTCAAAATAGTTTGATGATGTTGATGGTGTTGTAGCTTTCCAGAGTCCCAAACAACAGTGAGTGTAACGTAAATAGGCAAGCATTTCATTGCTGCATAAAATCGATATTGTGGCATGTATGGCATGTATATATCAGCTCCGCGACCAAAAAGTTTGTTGGACAGACGGATCGTTCGGAAGCTGGTCAACACCCGTCTCCACATCCGGATCTGTTGGCTCAACGTCGCCAAGATGCAGGTCGCTGCCCAACGGCACAGCCAAAAGCAGCTGAGACAGCACTACCGGAGTTCTTTTTGAACTCAGCACCAGGACTGCCTGGAGAATGTCTTCTCCCAGCTCCGGGGCATGTGCGGCCAGAACACCACCCCGGACGCTGTGGAGGCGCGGTCCCGGCTACGCATCCTACTGATGGCGCCGTCCCCGCTGGTGGCCGCCAACAGCAGGGGCCGTGCGATACAGCTGGAGGCCGACACGGACTTCTTGTCCACGGAGAGCCGGCTGGACTGCCTCACCAACAATGACTTCGAGGGCCTCGACATCCAGGTAAATATGTGATCATAGCTAAGCAGTGTTCAAATAATGTTTGTTTTTCGTTGGTTGTGACATATCGAAACGGATGCAGCCCAATGTCATCATTCGCGTTAGATGCAAGGCTGTTTAAAACATCTTCAAATCTTTCAAGCTCAAGTCTGAGCCAATAAAGCACCTTTTTACTTGTTCTGATATATTCCCCAATATATAAATACCTGAATTCACGATAGGGACAATAATCACAATGCCTGTGTTATCAACTGTTCGTGTATAATATGCTACATCATAGGTAATTATGTAATTATATTCCACCATATTTCGCGAAAAATGTCTCACTGTACCTGAGAACTTGTAACAGGACCACGCAGATATAACATAGTGTAGCTGAAGCAAAACATGGGGAAGCTTTGCGTTCTGGATTCTGCCAATCCATGTTTTACTGTGAAACCACCAGTGAAGCTGACGGTGTTGCGTACGTTTTCACTGAACTGAACGCAAACAAAGCAGTTTTGACTACCATGATGTGTACTTCAGGGTAATGCTCATCTGTTTCAGATTCAGGATCTTGACCAACTGGATGCCGCCGAGGAGGAAGCAGACTTCAATCGGGCCTACCAAGCCTCAACCCTGCAGCCTCCGGCGCCCCTCAAGCTGGAGGACTCCGCTGGTGAGCAACCGGCAATGCCTTTGTTCGAGGTGATGGCGGCCCGGGACCCCAGCGATGAGGTAGGGATCGAGCTGGAGGCGCTGGCTTTCGTGGCAGGGTTTGTGGCATGCAAATGCCGGGCCATCGACCCTACACTTGGTCAGGCAACCAGCATAGCGCAGCCCAGTTCTGTGCCCGACAGCTGGCTTCGCGTAGTGAGCCGTGGCGGTCTCTTGGTGCCCTCGGAACGCTGGATGGCAGTGGTGCATGGCTTTGAGCTGACATTCAACCTGGTGATGGGCCGCGCGGCGGATGACCAGCCCGGCATCATGAGGCGGCTGATGGCGGAGCTGCTTTTGGCAATTATTGGGGAACGCAATGCATGAAGGCAATAGGAGAACTCAAATGAATTGAAAGGTACAGTCAATGGGGTCCCATGATAAGACCGGAAATTATTGGCTGGAAAAGTCGAGATTGAAGGGGAAAGTGTCCCCTCAAAAGTGCATCAAACAAAACCCCTGTATCCTTCTCATAATTTGCGTAAGTTCCACCCCACATTCCTTCCTTATCAGAAATCGTTGGTGAAAAAGAAGCTATGGGACGGTGCCAGCTGGAGACGAAGCCTGCATAATGCGACCACCTGTTCGAACTCGTATATCGCGTTTCTGGTAAGTTTTAGGTAGAAACAGAAATTATATTTTCGGCAGAGAAAGACGTGTTCTATCACATGGTCTTTATTTTATAGCTGTTGCTTCATTCCTGAAAAACATCTTACATTACAAACTACCCCTATATAGCATTGCGGGCAATGAGGATATCGGCCGTTGAAAACTTGTGACGTCATGAAAAGTTCCAATTGCCGGACGGTTGTACCTTATGTAAAGGGCCTTGGCCCTGTTCACGGAGCCTGCGGTCGCTGCGGCTCTGCGGTCAAAATAGGCTCCACCTACCACCGAAACGTCATCAGTAGCACATGAACACCGCCGCGGCACGCTGCGGCCCGCCGCGGTCAGAACCTTAGTCAAATCTTGCGCAGGATCTTCATTTCTAAATGTAAAATATGTAGATGACGGCGATGAATTGGAAAATACCTATGTTAGGCCAAAAATATGGCGGATGTCTATCCTTAGACTGGATATGTTTTTTTTCAGTCCTAACTAGTGGCGGATGGGGGTGATATTTATGTTACGTAGGTGTGTATTCCTTCAAGCAGGCATAGATGCAGCCTGTAGATTATTGGGTAGGTGCTCAAGCCACATGTGTTACATGGAATTGGGTGAATGGGGCTGGATATGTGAGGTAGATAGACGTTGATGAGAGTGTAAAATGTTGGTAGATGGATACTTTGAAATTATGGACATGGGCGCCAAACGGGCTGTAGTTAATATGACCTTAAACCAAAATAATACAAAATAAATCAGGAATGTGATGCTGGTTAGGGTATGAGTGTCTGCAAAAGTTATGGTAACTTCCCTTTACAGACTTAACCTGCAGGGGCCCTTGTGGCTTGTATTAAGTCTGGTCACTTTATGAATTAATGACTTAGGCTTGTGCTTTCTGTCTGTCAGGTTAATATTTGCTTTATTTTGGTGCTTCTATTGTTAAATAGGTTGATGCACGTCCCTTTCCAGTCCAGACAGCCCACTCCAGCTCTGATGCATGCTCTCTTTCCTCCACAGACAGGGTTTTGTATACTTTTGAGGGGCCCCATGCCCAGTGTTGGATTTTCACTTCTGAGTCTTGGACTGGGAGTGTATAATTATTGGGTTCGGTAAAATATAAGTGCATGTCAAGTTTCCATATAATAGTGTATAAATTTCCATAAACAAAGGGTTGCATAAATTTGCAGATATAATAGTGAATAAATAACATGGCTAAGTCATGCACCACAATTCATTTTGTCATGCAATAAAAAGTAGTGTTTCCCTCAGATCGTAGTGAGTGATGTGAAAGGAAGTGCACAATTCCAACCTACTATCCATATGCAAGAAGGCACTCTCACTCAATAAACACCACTTGAATGCTTCTGTAGTGTTCACCTGAAGTAGGACTGGCTGATTAAGCCACAAGTATCTTAACCCGCGCCGTCTTTCCGGTCAAATCCTCACACCCCGTCACGGGGGGGGGGCGGTTGAAGACCCCCCCACTAAAATCCAAACTAAGCATCGCACGGAAACGAGAGGTGTCATCGGAAAGCGCTCGATGAGTAGGGTCCGTGTCCACCCTCCAGAACAATTTTCCCCCAAAAGTGACGTCACCAGGGGGCTAGATTTTCACGACTTTTCACGACTTACATTATGTTTTTGACTCTGGGAGTTCATTTTGGGGGGCATATGAAAAAAATTGTTATAATCTTGTTTGTTATTAAAAATTAATATCATCCCTAATCTTGCGGTCGCTCGCGGTCGCTGGTACAGCGACCGCAGGAACCGCGGCGGCCGCAGACAGCCGCAGACAGTGTGACGTCATCCTGCTCACTGCTGATTGGCCGCGGACAAGCTCCACCCCTTTGACCGCGAGAGACTCGGCGGCCGCAGACAGCCGCCGGGTGGGTCTACTCTGTTGCCCTTGGCTGTTGCCGTGACCATATTCAGAAACTACCAAACCAAATTCCACCAAACCTTCACCAATCGATTCAGTTTGGTCGATTTATGTGGGACTTTTGAATATGGGGACTCTTACCATTACGCAAAGCTATAAAATTACCCCTCAAACTTGGAGCGGCCATTTTGAAATCATTTTTAAAGTGTTGCCGTGCCCATGCTCATAAACCGCTGCACCGAATTGAACGAAACCTTCACCAATCGATACAGCATAGTCAATTTACTTGGGACTTTAAAATATGGTGACCCTGACCTTGACCTAAGGTCGCTGATTAAGTACATCTTTATTTTGAATTGTTGCCGTGACCATGCTCCTAAACTACTGAACCGAATTTCGTGAAACCTTCAGCAATAGACGTGACATGGTCGATATACTTAGGACTTTTGAATATGGTGACCTTGGCCTTAGGTCAAGGTCATAAAAAAAACATTTTAAGACTTTTAACCACGCTCATACTCTGAAACTACCCAATACAATTTCATGAAACCTTCACAAATCGACGTAACGTGTTCGATATACGTGGGGCTGTGAATATCGTGACCTCGAACTTAGGTCAAGGTCACCAAAATACACAAAATCGTTTTCTTGCCTATTTGACACGCCCATGCTCACAAAGCACTGAACCGAATTTAATGAAACATTCACCAATCGACGTGGGATGGGCGATATATTCTGGAGTTTAAATATGGTGACCTTGGCCGTCGGTTAAGGTCATCAAAAATGCATAAAACTAATTTTAATGGTTGTTGCGCCGCCCATGCTCCGAAAGTACGGAACCGAATTTCATGAAACCTTCGCCAATCGACGTGCCGTGGTCGATATACTTGGGACTTTTCAATATGGTGACCTCGGGCCTAGGTCAAGGTCATAAAAAATGCATAAAACTCATTTTAATGGTTGTTGCGCCGCCCATACTCCGAAAGTACGAAACCGAATTTCATGAAACCTCCGCCAATCGACGTGCTGTGGTCGATATACTGGGGACTTTTCAATATGGTGACCTCGGCCCTAGGTCAAGGTCATAGAAAATGCATAAAACTCATTTTGATGTTGCTGCGCCGCCCATCCTCCGAAAGTACGAAACCGAATTTCATGAAACCTTCGCCAATCGACGTGCCGTAGTCGATATACTTGGGACTTTTCAATATGGTGACCTCGGCCATAAGTCAAGGTCATAAGGTTTCATGAAATTCGGTTCCGTACTTTCGGAGCATGGGCGGCGCAACAACCATTAAAATGAGTTTTATGCATTTTGTATGACCTTGACCTAGGGCCGAGGTCACCATATTGAAAATTCCCAAGTATATCGACCACGGCACGTCGATTGGCGAAGGTTTCATGGAATTTGGTTTCGTACTTTCGGAGTATGGGCGGCGCAGCAACATCAAAATGAGTTTTATGCATTTTGTATGACCTTGACCTAGGGCCGAGGTCACCATATTGAAAAGTACCAAGTATATCGACCACGGCACGTCGATTGGCGAAGGTTTCATGAAATTCGGTTCCGTACTTTCGGAGCATGAGGGCGCAACAACCATTAAAATGAATTTTATGCATTTTTGATGACCTTAACCGACGGCCAAGGCCACCATATTCACACTCCAGAATATATCGCCAATTCCACGTCGATTGGTGAATGTTTCATCAAATTCGGTTCGGTACTTCGGGAGCATGGGCGTGTCAAATAGGCAAGAAAACAATCTTGTGTATTTTGGTGACCTTGACCTAAGGTCAAGGTCACGATATTCAAAGCCCCACGTATATTAAACACGTTACGTCGATTTCTGAAGGTTTCATGAAATTGTATAGGGTAGTTTCAGAGTATGGGCGTGGTTAAAAGTCTTACAAATGGTTTTGTGCTTTTTTGATGACCTTGACCTAAGGCCAAGGTCACCATATTCAAATGTCCCAAGTATATCGACCATGTCACGTCTATTAGTGTAGGTTTCACGAAATTCTGTTCAGTAGTTTAGGAGCATGGTCACGGCAACAATTCAAAATAAAGATGTACTTAATCAGCGACCTTAGGTCAAGGTCAAGGTCACCATATTTTAAAGTCCCAAGTAAATCGACTATGCTGCATCGATTGGTGAAGGTTTCGTTCAATTCGGTGCAGCAGTTTATGAGCATGGGCACGGCAACACTTTCAAAATGATTTCAAAATGGCCGCTCCAAGTTTGATGGGTAATTTTATAGCTTTGCGTAATGGTAACGGTGCGCAATGGTAATATTCAAAAGACCCACATAAATCGACCCAATGAATCGATTGGTGAAGGTTTGGTGGAATTTGGTTCGGTAGTTTCTGAATATGGTCACGGCAACAGCCCAGGGGAACAGAGTAGACCAACCCGACAGCCGCAAGTCCCGTGAACAGGGCACTGGCGTACATCATCCATGCGTTGGCGTCGTAGCGACCGAGTAATATGAACTGGAGTACCTGAAATTGTGCACTAGTGACAGGCAATACATTTTAACTTGAAGTTAGTGGCTCAGTACATTGTCGAAACCCCTGCTCGTTTTAGAGCTTCGTTGCTTTTTCATGCACTGGGGTCTTACGCCTCAAGCGAGGCGGTCTGCCCATGTAAGGCACTATGGCAGCGCCCAGGGGGTGTCATCCCAACCAAGATAACTATCCCAACAGCGGCCATAGGAAGCCAATTGAGCTTCCATATGCGATGCATGACGTGTATGATTTTCCCCCATTGACAGGTAATATTTGAATGCTATTGCATGTAGGGGGTCATAGGTGCATGTGTTCTGCAAGACGTCAGCATAAGGAGCACGCTTCATTACAAAATAGTAATATATTGCGCCTGAGTTTCGCCTTACTTTTGCACTATGCCTAAGTGCAAGTTTAAGTGGTTCTACTGTTGAGTCCTTAGTTAATAGATTGCGATCCATTTTATTGATGAATCATGATACTTAGATGCATGAATCATGATGATCAGATTCATGATGCATAGCTGATTCCACCTTTAGTGATGTGAATACCTTTCCAGAGATCTTGTCTCTGTTTTACATGTGAAAATTTTAAAGAAATTTGATCAACACTTGAATTTCAAGATAGCAAACATTGGCATTGATACCAGACTGGAAAGATTACATTATACAGTGAATGTGTACCTTGCAGTAACACAAATCCTATGTAATTTCAATGTGTTATCTGACTATGTGAGGATTCCCTTGTACTTCCTGGTGGATTGCATGGCGGATGTTTACCAATATGTGCACCGGAGTGTACACATATTGGTAAACATCCGCCATATATCTACCACTCATACCAATGTGAGTGGTAGATAGCATGGCGAATGTTTACCAATATTGCCAACTGTGTTAAAAATGATCAGTTATTCAGCTGGCAACAATGAAGAGCTGAATAGTATGCTTTTTATTTTAGGGATTTTGCATAGCTGGAGCTGGACAAAAGTCACATGCCCCAATGAGATGTTCCTGGATGTAGGCCAATAGGCGGTTTTACAGAGGTGATTTGCTCTCCTGTTTAGTTGCTTTAGGTCCTTTCAGGCCATTTTTTTACTTCATCTGAAACATTCCGAAGATATGGTATTGCATAAAAAATAGTATTGCATGCAACATTTAATACTAGGAAAAATTGGTTTCAATCATTTTTTTCAATCTTTTACATTGACAACAATTATTATTTGGTGTTGGAAAGAAAACAGTGTTAGACAGTGTCTGCTATCATTTTAATGAATTGTTTTATATTCTAAAACCCACATCCCACTAAGCAATTCAGTCATTGGTGCCCATTGAGCCTCCCAGTCATGAGTTGTGCTGTGGATATTCATTATTTGTGTGGTGTGTGCATGTCGGTAGTATCATGTATGGATTCATGAACTTTGTTGGTATTGATTGAAACATACTTTCATCCTCATGATAGTGATAAAAGAACTCCTGAGTATGAAAAAGCCAAAGGTAGTTATGGAGCATTTGTTAAGTGTATGATGTTTAATGCTCAGTATCCGATCCAAATTTGATGAGTTCAAGTGTTATGTTGCTGAGGAGGAACCAGATTTTGTTTGCATTATGGAGGCATCGGTCAGTGAAGGGGATTTTGGAGATAACTTGCAGGACTATGAGATCCAGGGATAAAATATGTTTTTGTACAATAGGCGTCCAGCAATGAAAGGGGTGGTGTAATGCTCTATGTGAATAGCTTATTAAGTTCTCAAAAAGTAGCAGGTGGGGATAAAAATGTGTCTGTGGAGTCCATTTGGCTTGATGTCATTGTGGGAAAAGGCAACAGCAATACTCTAAGGATAGGAGCTTTCTACTGATCAGGAACCCTGCCACATTCTCAGCAACTGGTGCTTGACAAGGTGATTTGTGAGGAAATCAGTAGAAACTTTCAGAGGAAGTGCCTTATTCTTGGTGACTTTAATCTAAAAGGATATGAAAATGTTGGTGTTGGCTCCCCATCATGCAACATGTTTAGGAAATGCCTTGAGGAGGACCTGTTCTTACACCAGTTTGTATCGGAACCTACCAGGCATGGCCCATTCTTGGACCTTGTATTCTCGGATTTAAGTGACTTGGTTCAAGACTTGACTGTAGGAGAAACTCGGGGAAGATGTGACCATAACATAGTTAGATTCAAAGCACATGTAGGGGAAATTATTAAGGATAATTTGGTAAAGGTTCCAAATTTCAACAGAGCAGACTTTGACTGCATGAAAGCGGCTTTAAGTGCCATCAGATGGGAAGAAGAATTCTCCAATTTTAATGCCTGTGAAATGTGGGAAGAGTTCAAATCTTATTGGAAGGACATTAAGATTAGACATGTCCCCCAAAAGCAAAGATGCAAAAGAAGGGTAGGAAAGCCAGCATGGCTTACACCAGATTTGATAAAAGCAATTAAGGCTAAGAAACTGCATTTAGAGTCTTTAAAGAAACTTCAAATCTCGTTAATCTAAAGGTGTATCAGAAAGCTAGAGACACTGTGAAGCGACAAAACCAGAGCAACAAAGCGACCAAAAGAACTGGATTTAGCTAGAAACTGTAATGGGGACAGTAAAAAGTTCTTTAGTTTCTACAAGATGAGTAAAGTTTCTAGCACAATTGGTCCACTGGAAGTAAACGGGACTACATTGGGTGAGGATAGTGAGATGGTTGAGGAGCTGAGCAAGCAGTTCAAATCAGTGTTTACATTGGAAGATATGACCAATCTGCCGACCGTACACCATAGTTCAGTGACATGGGATCTGACAAATGATGTTGATTTCATTGATAGTGATGTTGTTTACAATCATATCAGGAAAATAAAGCCAAACAAGGCAGCAGGACCTGATGAAATTTATGCTAGGGTGTTGCGGGAAACTGAAAAGGAACTGGCATTTCCACTTAGTATAATATTTTGTAGATCAGTTTCACAAAATGAAATTCCAACCGATTGGAAAAGGGCAAATGTAGTTCCTATTTTCAAGAAAAGAGAAAGAGGGAAAGTTGAAAACTATAGGCCATTAAGTCTCACATCCCTAGTCTGCAAGGTACTCGAATCAATTATCAAGGATAGAATAGTTATCTGGAAGGTAGCAGATTGATTCAAGATACTCGACATGGGTTTAGAAAAGGACGATCGTGTCTCACAAATTTCTTGGACTTTTTTAACTTCGCCACAGAACAATTTGATCAGGGAAATCAGGTTGATGTAGCATGTCTTGACTTTAGTAAGGACTTTGACAAGATACCCCATAAACGGTTAATGATGCAGCTTCAGACCTATGGTATTGCAGGTAGCATCTTAAAATGGATAGAGTTGTGGCTTTCAGATAGACAGCAAAGTGATGTTAAATGGTACAAAATCATCATGACAAAATATTTTTAGTGTAGTCCCCCAGGGGTCAGTACTGGGGCTACTACTGTTCATGATATTTGTAAATGACATTGAAAGTGGCCTAAGCAGTAAAGTTTTGAAATTTGCGGATAATTTGAAGGTCTTTAGGGCAATAACAGGTCAAGATGAGCATATCACCCTGCAGAAAGACTTAGACGAACTTGTGAAGTGGTCCGAA